>BSBK01000171.1:2500-130000 GCA_027943335.1 Chamaecyparis obtusa
TGTTGATGAGATTTTAATCATTATTAGGACAATTTATTTTAATTTGTTTATTGGGGATATTTAGTTGACCTTTTGGGAATGGATACCAATGGCTCGGGATGTGTAATTTTGTGATGTTTTATAACTTGATTTTGTTTACTCAACAATTATTATTTAAATGGTTTGTATGAAGGCTTAGAGAATGGTCTTGTAGTATTATGATTTTTGATTAGTGCATGACCCTTATGATTTTGTGAAACCATTGTGAGGACTTTATTGTGATCTTTGGTAGTTATTCAGTCTGTGAACCTAGGTAGGCTAACTAAGTGTATAGGTGGGAAGTGACTTGTAATTGGTGCCAGGGCCAACAAGTGGCTGCCAGGATAACTTATTACAAGTGACTTAACAAGTGATAATTAAATAACATTGAGATTTTAAAATGAATTAATAAGATATTGTGTCTCGCCCATGCCTAAGTTTCCTGATTGAGTTTTGACTAGGATAGGAGTGGGAAGATTCTTGCAACTTACGTGGAGTAGATATAGTAGATTTGGTACCTCATCTGCATGAGAGGTAACATGATACCACATAGAGTCACTAGGGCGTCGGGGTCTTGAGAGACTGCCATAATAACCTTAGAGTTGGCTTGTGTGATGACAGTTCCCTTTATGCATCTTAAGTTTCCTACGTGTTTTGGTTACCTTTGGTTGAGTATGTTTTACCTTGTGATCCTATTTTACCTTGAGTTAGAAAGATTGCAAGATCTCTTCCTTAGCTTGTGTTATGTTTATTGGTAATGTTTGTTATCCATTTGTGATCTATTATTATCTCCTCAACACGGTGGGAGTGGACCATTTAGGTTCCACTAGGTTGTTTGGTAGTGATTCTTTTACCATTTGAGATTTTGACGTTCGTGTACCAATGCTGGATGATCCTTGTGGCAGTTGTTCCTTCTTGTTCTTCATTATGGGAGATGTATTCTTATCTTTCTTATCCTATGTTCTTGTGTCTTGTATTAGTTATTCAGGAGATATCATGTTTACTTTATTATTGTATTACATACCCTACGACATGTGCAGTGGATGTGGATTATGATGGATACCTTATGGTACCAATTGTATTTATGTTATCTTTTTATATGTATTTATCATTCATTTTTATACATGGGATTTGTAATTATATCTAATCTAGAGTAATTAATTAATGTTTATGTAATCTACGTCAAGGAACCCTTGAGATTTGTAATCTATGTTGAGTTGTACTTGTATGTGAGTTATATATTATGTTAGGTTGCTTCCACATTGTCAAACATTATTATTTTTATTTGTAAAAACTTAAGAAAAAACATTATTCTGTAACTTAGTTGCATGTTTAGGTTAATTTCTCTTGGGTTCCCTAGAGGGGCATTACAATAGTAATGTGTTAGAGAAATGCTCTAAGAAATGACAAGTCACTAACCTTACATGTCATTCACCTATGCATGTACAATTTGGGCTCAATGTGCATTAAAGAATAACACCATCTGAATTATCTCATACATTTGAATTAGGCATCTATGTTCTAACTTGTTTACCTAATGTGTAGATACATGTGTCTCTCAATAGCTTGTGGGGTTAAATGTGGCTCCTACTATTCAGATTATGGAAAGATAAGTACTAAGAGGGGAGGGGTGAATCAATACCCTAAAAAACTACTAAGACTAAATCTTTGCAATAATAGATCTTAATTAACCGATTGGTTTCATTGTTAGAAACATACATTCATATAACTGAAAATGTAAAGTGCATGTAAACTAAAAAATAAATCATCCATGAAAAGTCATACTCATGACATAGATATTTTGGTAGAAAAAAAAAAAAAAAAAACTGCAGTAGGGATGACACCCAAAAATCTTCACTACTGTAACAATAAAGTATGCCGATTAAGACCTACAATTTGTGATCACTTCTGATGATCTTACTCTGTTAGGAGTAACAAAAAGATTGACTAGATCTACCCAGTTAGAGGATTTTAACAACATAATGTATGTGTGTGCTCAGTTAAGAGATTTAACATAAGAATGGTTAAGTTCACTCTATTAAGAGATTTTATTTTGCTACAATGGTTAAATTGATAACAGTAAAAGTATCTATAAATAACAACTCAATCTTGTCTGATTCAAATCTATGAAATATCAAGTAAATATCACCTCAGTGTGATGTATATGTCCTTCTGTCCTACTTAGTAGTCTTGTGTGTGTTCTGATATACTAAGTCCTTTCCTTTCATAAACCTTCTCTCATAAAATCCTTGTTTGGTCTCTTGATATCCTTAGTGCGGATACTCTTTCATGATACTTGATCATAATGACATCTTTACAATTATATATCAAATTGACTTGACCTAATTAGGGTTTACATCATCTTAGAAAACCTAAGATCAATGGTATAAGAAAATAACCTAGATCTATCATTACATAGGAATCATCACAAAATTCAATGATTACATCCATATTAAATATGTCTCAATCTTAGTAAACCATTTTCCCAACTGGTGTAAATAGTTTGCATAGGTGTATGTGCCATTCCTGATTACTATGCCATTTCCTTCTTTACTCGGTAATCACAACATTCACCATTCGGTAAATTACTGGTTCTCGGTTCATATGAACACTCAGTGATCACGAGCTCGGTACTCGGTAATTACCTGATGCTCGGTGAGTGTTCTCGGTCAAACTTGTATTCAGTTAACTTGAAGTTGTGCCTTGTCTTTTCTCAGTGTGTAGGCTTTTTATGCTTGGACCGATTGTCTTGTTTGTCTCCTTTACCAACCTTTACCAAATGAATAATTGATTGATACTAATGACAATCCATTAATGCTCAAAATAGAGATAACAATCTCCCCCTTTGGCATTAGTATCAAAACCTTATGTATATACATACCAATTGCCAAACATATATACAAACTCAAAAATATACTAACTCCATATATACACTGACTCTTTTCTTTACAGACTCCCCCTTTGTGCATGCTCTCGATGGTGTGAAGTACATAGTGGCATATACATGTCTTTCCCCCTTTTTGAAATTAATGCCAATAGAAAGAATGTACTTACCACTTATAAAAAATGTGATGGTGGATTTTCTTTAGAGGTGCCAAGAAGTTTTTCCCATTCCTCTTTGAGATTGTCAAGAGAAATGTGCTCTAGACCGACTTGTGCATGCATATAAAAAATGTTCTCAAGTATAGAGATCTCGGGGGGTGGCAACTAAACCTTTTTCCTTATGTACATTTCTCTCCATAATATTTAGATGGGGAAGCAACTCAGCTTGTAGATCGATGACTTGGTCACTTATGGTACCATCCTGCTTCCTCAAATCTTATTTCAATTGCCTAAGTTCTTGAATTTTTGATATATGCTTATGAAAAGCATTTGGCTCAGTTAGAGAACTGTTTGCACTAACCTTGATTTCTTCATCTATCTTTTTAATATTTTCACTAACCTCGGTAGTGAAATGGTCAACAATGCACAATTTAAACAAAATTTGAATAATTTTCTGAATAATGGTTTCTAGCTCGGCAATTACCTTAGATAGCTTAACCTTATTTATTACCACTTCTTGGCTTATTTTCTCTACAAGTTTTAGTTGAATCTTTGCTTCTTCCCATTCCTCTATTCTCTTTTGAACATCAATATCTAGGGTATTTATGTGGCCAGTTAGAGTTGCAAGTTGATCAAGGATGGGAGTATCCTCATCAAAATTGATATCAGGAACTACTTGTAGTAAGATATCTCTAACATCTTCTATAATTTTCTTTCTTTTGCTTTCCTTTTTTAGCTTCTCTTGTGCAACCTTCCTAGTGCACAATTCCCCATATCTTCTTAGTGCCTTGGGGTCTAATGTTCTAGGGTCACATTGAGGTATCTCAATTACCTCATCCAGTGTGACTGGTCCCTTGCCATATTTCTTTTTCTTCTTCTTCTTAGGTGTTGGTGATTTAATATATAGAACTAGAAATTTAGTCTCAAGATTTGTCTTCTCGGGCTTGGTAGACACACTTTCCTCCTTAATTTCCCAATGACTGGTATCTTAGTGTTTTGTCCTTGGGTGTCGATTGTGGTGCTTGTTGTTGATTCTACTATTTTAGCTTCTTCCGATGCTTGTGATGCTACCTCTATTTTCTTAGGCTCATTGAAAGTATTTTGTTCAATTGTCCCCTATTCCTCAGTTGTGTCTTTAGGTTGCTCAGGGGTTGAGCCTTCAGGTTCCTTCTATGCGACAATGTCAACAACTTGTACTAAAATTGGTAAGTCACCTAGAATTTCACTTATTGCTGCCTCAGTGGGTGCATTCTCCTTAGTTGTATCTGCAACAATGTTTACATCTTCATCATCCTTTATATCATTAGGATCTCCATTTTTGATGTCTTCAATTAACACATCATCTATCCTTGTTATGATCAACTACTTGGGAGGATCCTTGTATTCTTCTCTATAACCCGAGGGGTAGAAATCTATTACAATGATAGTATCTGCGACCTCAGTGTCTGATAGATCTATGGGTTCCTTGGTAACACGATCAACATCATATGAGTGGATTCCTTTAAATTTCTTTTTACTTTTCTTCTTGGGAACTACTACCAATGCCAACTTGTCTGCTTCTACTCGGGCTGTCTGAATTGAAGTCCATAAAAGTTGACTATTCTCATCAACTTCCTTAAGTTTTCCTACCAAAATATTCAGGGCTCTACTCTTTACTAAAATCTCTTGGAATATTTTTTCATTAACTCTTCAATTTCAGGAACTTTTCAAGCTTCAAGCTTTTCCTAATTCTCGGTATTCATATGTACATATTGACTTAACTTAGGGTTACTTAGGCCCCCAATTTCCTTTATTTTTTCCCCTAGTTCATCAATTGACTGATTCTTATTCACAACAACTTTAAACTTATCTTGATCTTCCTCTTCACCATCATTATCAACATCATCCTTTTCTCTAATTAAATTTCACCTCTTCTTTGGTATCTCGAAGGTGGCTTGGGTACCTCTCTTTTTCTTTTGATATGTCTTGGTGGGAGTTGGCCTAGAAATTTTTACTATACCTTTCTTTAAGTGCAGAGAAGTAGTTGTCGAGGACCTTGTCCTTACTTTTGTTGGTGTATCTACTTGCTTCCTCTTGTCTGTGGCCTTGACCAATGTAGATATGTCTTTGTTAGACTCAGTCTCCTCCCCATCATGTTCACTCTTCTCAATCAGTAATTGTTCCTCGGTTGCCTCTTCAACCAAAATATCCTCAGATGCCTCTTCCTCTTCTGCTTGATCACCAAATTTCTTTATCAATGTATCCATCATTTTATTTGATTTATTTTTCACTTTAACTACAACAAGATCCATCTTTACTCTTTATTTGGCCTCTTCATAGGTACCAAAGCTACTTGCCTTTGGATCTTTTTAATCAGCTAATAATACCTCTATTGACTTGGAGGCTCAGTCAATATCAAGTTTATAGCCCATAGGGGGTAACCAAGTAGTTCTTGGTTCAACCACCTTGATGAGAGTGGTGTTCGTGGCCACTAAGAAACATATATAATCTTTGTATTTCTCTACTAGCTATCTTGGTATTCTGCTTCTTTGATACATACTATCCTTAAATTGATCAAAGTATACATCCATAATGCTAACAAAATTCTATCCCAAACTTTGAATAAAGTCATTTATTTGCAAAGCGACTGGTCGGTCAGTATCCCAGTCAACATTATTGACTAAGGGAAAGAATTTTTGCACATAGAAAAATGTGCATATCAACTATGAACCAAACTTATAGGTATTTGTCTTTACCAACTTGATGGTTCTCATGTTCTCTTCCAACCATTTCAATAAGAGCTCGGCGAGGTCTAATTGAAAACCTTTCTTCACCATCTTATAGGCTATATCCACTACTCCACACATAACTCTATTCGGTCTGTTGGATTGAAATATCTTGTACTCAACTACATATGCACTGAATATCATCTCAGGATCAACAATAGTGTTGGTTCTCATGCCTCTACCATCCCATTCAGCTCTAGTTAATTTTTCAATCTCAACCCTCGGTGCACTCCTTAGTGCTTTTACCTTGTTGGCTATGGGATAACTGGTGACTTCATGTATGATATCCCTGGTAATTTTGACTAGTTCATCCAGTCATAACTTTCCCTCATGCACTTAGCTCAAAAATACCCTAATCCATTCATTCTTAAATACCCTTAGGAAGTGTAGTGTGTTCACTAAACCCTTCACCTCCAAATGTGTATGCTCATCCTTAAGCTTTCCATGGACACTCAGCTCTTGGAAGGTGGATTGAAGCTCAAATCCCCTACTTCACTAATTTTATAATGAATGTATGCAAGAACATCCTGAACTAGCAAAACCCTAGGTGGTATACTAAAAAATGCATCGGTTTTGTCAATTTGTGAAGCAACCTTAGGATGCAGTTTGTATTTAGGCTTAGTGTAGGTTTCAAATTTTATCAAATTGATCTTCTTATCACTTATTGACTTAGATTTTGTGAATTTAGATGAGGATGCCATCGTTCTTCAAATAAGGGCTTTGTGAAATAACTGTGAAGTATCTCGATGGATTCAAAACTTACTTTAATGGTGAATACCTTTCTCAAAATCCTTCAAATCTCTGCTCAAATTGCCCTGGAATCTTTTTGCTCAAATCTCACTTGAAATCTCTTTGTTCTCCATAGTTGCAAAGTGAAAAATGATTAAGGTCACGGTGTATTTATAGCCAAAATTTCATTTCTCACTCAAACTTTTGCATTTAATGCTTGACCTACCACATCTCGGTAGAAGTAGATGTGCTTAGTTTATACCTCAAAAGATCTTAAGCTCGGTTAAAATTATGATACCACTCAATTAATACCATAACTCGATTAACCTTTCCAATAGTTACTGACTAGCAATTACATACTTGGTCTCGCTTATACTGACTGTAAACATTTAAAGCTCAAAACATATAATCCCACAATCCATCTTATTTCATGCATATTTGGTATTCAATCATTAGATATAAGGAACTATTTGTTAGATATAACTGATTTGAAATTTAGTTCCATACATACCTTTTATGACTTAAGTGGAGGTGGTGAAGACACCCAATCCAATGGATGAGGTGTCATCGACAACATTGCTTGATCCAACATTATCACTTGATGCTTTTCTCCACATTTGATTCCTTATCCTCATGATTTCCTCAATTGTATTTCCATTTTTAGTTTTTTGTGTCTCTGGTGCTCGGTCTCTACAATCCTTGCTTAGGTGACCGACTTTGTGACAGTACAAACATGCCATACTAGTGTTTGTCCAACTACAAGATCTTCTTCTCTAGTTATTCCTCATGCAGTTTTCTACTATATGTCCATACCGTCCACATGCTGTGCAATTAACCCATGTGTTGTAATCCCAAGTATATGCATTACCTTGCCTTCTCGGTTGATATATTTTGTTATGTTCTTTTGGTGTCTAGACTTGCTTCATCTTTGTCCTTCTTTCTTGTGGTATGTGTCCATACATGTTGCAAGTGTGACAATGTTTCTCCATGCAAGGTTTATTAAGAGTCCTATGTAATTTAGATCTGCACTCATGTTCTTGATGTCCATACTTGTTACAATTATAACAATAACCATTAAAGTTAGTGGATTTAGGAATATCTTTTTTCTTTTCTCCTACAAATATTTGTTGTGTGGCCTGGTTTTCCACAATGATAACATGATAGATTCTTTGGCCTTTGGTTAGTGTAGGCATTGTTCTTTTCAGCTTGTCTTGATTATTATCCTTGCTCGGTGTAGCCTAAACCAGTTGTGTTGCCAAGTCCTTTTTGACTTATCATAAATTCATCTATTCTCTTAGTACTTTCTTTAGCTTTCTTGATCATTTAATTATGTTGTTGTTGCATTTTGACCTCATTCTTCAATCTTTCATCTTCCTCTCTTAGTTCACTGATGTCTTCTATTTTCCTTGTAAGCTCATTATTTACTCAGTTGGCTTCTTGACTTATAACAACCATTTGATTGGAGATTTCAAAGTGATGCTTAGTGAGTCTTAGTATCTTAGATTCCTTCTCTTGTAACTTCTCAGTCATTTGTCTCCTATCTTCAATAGCCAAGTTTCTTTCTTCTTTTTTTTCCCTAGCATTGTTCATGACATCAATCATCCCAACCATTTGTGTCTCTTGACCGATCTGCAGAGCTTTGACTTGTTTAGTAAGATGTAGATTCTTTTCAGATAAATCAGATATTGCTCCTTCATATGCATCAGATATACTTCTAGATCCAGACCTAGATGTCTCAAATGGGTCATTTATCTCTTCTTCATGATAATCAGTTTCACTATACCGAATTTCCATATCCTTCCTTTGAATTAGTAACTTCTTTAGTTCATCTTTGGCTTGCTTGAATTGTTCAATGAAGATTTGCATTTGTATACTTTAATTCTCAATAGTCTTGTCCAACTTATATCTTTTCATCCTTAGATCTTTCCTCTTTAGTGGTTAACTTCCTTAACAAGAGATCTAGCTCTGATACCAATTATTGAGATTATGGAAAGTTAAGTATTGAGAGGGGAGGGGTGAATCAGTATCCTCAAAAAATTCTAAGACTAAATCTTTGCAATAGTAGATCTCAATTAACTGATTGATTTCATTGTTAGAAATATACATTCATATAATTGAAAATGTAAAGTGCATGTAAACTAAACAATAAATCATCCATGAAAATTCATACTCATGACACATATATTTTGGTTACGCAGAAACCCTTGTAAGAAGGTAAAAATTACGGTGGGGATGACACCCACAAATCTTCACTATTGCAGCAATAAAGTATACCGGTTAAGGCTACAATTTTTTATCACTTCTGATGATCTTACCCTGTTAGGAGTAACAAAAATATTGACTAGATCTACTTGGTTAGAGGATTTTAACAACACAATGTATGTGTGTACTCAGTTAAGATATTTACATAAGAATGTGTTGAGCATCATTTTTAAATGAAGACAACAACTAGAAATTTACAAGAGCAAATTCCCCTCTTGGAAGATTGATGGGATCAATCTCAAGGTTCCTTTTGGCTGGGTCTCAACCACTTGGATAGCTCAATGGAAGACAAATATGAATCTATTAACAAGGAGGCCTTTGCTAGTTATTCTCTCAAGGGAAACTGTAAAACAAACTTTAGGAAACCAAGATATCTCTTTTTGATACAATTTTCAGATTTAGGAATGAAAGCAATGCTAATTCAATTAATCTACTGAAAATAACTTGCGAGGAGGGTTAGAAGATTTAGGGTAACAAGATATTTGAATGAAATTACTAAAAATAAACCTAATGGAAATATGCTATGATCACACCACCATGCAAATTAAATAACCAAGAAGATGAAGAAACCCACAAAATAGAGATCAGATCATGTCACAATCTTCAGCTAAATGGATGTAATCATCAGTAGAATTGAACAAATGCAGACATATGATAAGCCAAAACTCATCAGATCATGAAGCCACCCCAGATGTGCACACACATGAGACAAGTTGATCTTTAAGCACCAAAGAATAATCTTCTCAGAAATCCGTCACAACACAACAATGCAAAACCAGAAAACACCAAACTAGAAGATCGTAGACTTAAAACCATTAAAAAACCAATTGGCTCTTTGAAATAAGAGAATGAGAAATTCACACATTCATAAATTTTGCATAGATAGCAGATAAATCACACCATGAATGAAGCACCAACTATATATATTGTATTAATGATCCAATCGACCCTCATTACATCATTTTATTACAATTTATAGAGCCATGCTCTTATTTTCACAGCTAGGGTTTGGCTGCAACTAAAAATTGAAAGTAAATCTAAACTAGAGATTGCATTAAAGAAGCTACTACTAAAACTTAGCTAAACTACCCTTAGCACATAATTAAACCTCATGCATTACAAAGCTCTGAATAAATTATGCATTAAATAACTCAAAATGGAGCTGGAACTCATGCATGCGCTTGATAATCTTCATGTTTCTGCCCTTGATCTTTGGCTCCAGCTTCTCCACATGGACCCAACTGGAAGAGATCCCAAAATCATGCACAAATGATCCCCAAAAGAAGCCCAATTGACTGGAAAATGATCTCTGAGATAACTGGAGTTAACTTCGGACCTGAGAAAAAATGCCCAAATCCTGACAGTTGGTCCGAAAAATTCAAACTCCAAAATTGACAAAGTACCAAGTCTTCCATCTTCAAAATTTTGGACTTCGAACTTGTTAGTGGCTGAAAAATCCCCAGGGCCAAAATGTCGAAAATCAGGCTCCGCAAAAATGGCTAAGTGTCAAAACTACATTTTCTATACACAAAATTTGGCTAGACTTGGACAGGATGCTCATTAGCTGGGGGCACTTTTGGATGCCCTTTCTTGAATCTGTCTACAATCTCCAAAACTTCATCAAAGTTAGGCATCTTAATCCCTTGAAGGACTTCATGCTTCCTATCTTGGAAGGCGATCAACTCTTCTGCAAAAGTCTTTATTTCTTCTTCCCGAGATAGCATTTTATGAATCTCCTCCTTCTAATAGAACATTTGTTGGAGATCTTCTTTAGTCTTCACTCCTCAGAATATTTCTAGATACTAGTTAATGATGACATTTACTGAGTACATGTTTTTCTCATCCTCTTCTTCATACAGATCTAGGTCCAGACCTTCAAAGAACTTCTGTAACTCTTCCACAAATACCATGTTGTTGTCTCTTCTCTTATTTAATCTTTTGAGGACCTTTTCAAATATGGCCAATAACACCATTATCTCCTGGATCCATTGCTCAAAACTATCTAACTCCAAGCCCTCATATATCTTTACCAAAACTTGGAAGTACTGCTTCCTTACTACTGTCAGCTCATCTAATACCTTTTGCCAGTTTAGGATCATTTCCTCCACACCATTCTCCTCACTCATGATCTCAACCAATGAATTTATTCTTGCCAAAATGCCTCAAAGGGGCCTTAGGATCCTCCTTAGTGTAGACTGGAAAATTGTTCAAAATCCAACTTCCTATCGGCACAAGCCTGTACAATAGAATGTGGTATATCTATATTAATTTCCCCTTTCTTCTCCAAAATTGCCTGTAATGAGGCCTCAGGGTTTCTAAGGTCAATGGGACCCACCGTTTTCAAAATAAATATTTTCATAGCTTCATTCTACTCTACCAGAGCCTTTATTCTTTCCTCATCCTTATCCATGAAGCCTAGTGCATGCTTCAATCCAAGGGTAGCCAAGGTCTTGCTTCCTTCTCTGGTTGGCTCCTCCAAGTCTACCTCCTTAAACACATAGTCATCTGGAGTGATCTCACTTGTACTGACATCCATCATGGGAACAACCATCTATGCCTTCCACCTACCCGCTTGATCTTGTGTCACATAAGATAATGTTCTTGCTTGGGTGCTTGATGCCGTTTGGTGGAAGGCTTTCCCTAATGTATCCATATCTGCCTCATCATCTGTGTATACTCTGACCCTTGGCTATATTTCTTTTATGATCAAGGTGGGATTTGAAAAGGAAGTTAAAGGTTCATACGGAGCAGCTAGTGTGAAAGTTGTCAGGTGCTCTGTCTCCATTTCTTCATTAGTCTCTTCCTCCTCATTTTCCTATTCACCCATTACCTGCTCCCCTTCATCTTGGGTTTGTTCTTCTTCATCAGCTGGCTGTTGTTCATTAGCCATTTGTTTCTCTATATCAGTTTGTTTTCTTTCCTCTTTAGTGTGTAGCTCTTCTTCAGCCTGTGATTCTCCTTGATCAATGGGCTCCTATGACCCTACGTGCTCTTCTTCCTTTTTCTCCTCATCAAATTCCTTTGTATCCTCCTCAGGATCTTGCAAACCTTGAGGTGCCAAGTCATCTTGATTAAGAGGTGGAGTGGGAGTGACAAAGGGTATCGGTGAAGGCATTTGAGGTGGATTTGGCAAGGGAACATGGGATGATGAAGGTTGTTGGGGGTAGCGGAGTGGTTTGTATTGGGGGTAGGAGTGGAGTGGTAGGTGGTGTTTGATGTGGAAATGGAGGTGGAGTTGGATGTAAAGGTGGAGGTGGAGGTGGAATGGATGAAACCAAAGGGACTTGTGTAGCTGAGTCTTCCTCAGAGGTGACCCCAATAGAAGAGTCCTTATCTGGCTTTGTAGTCTCCTTTTGAACCTCGACCATCTCAACATCAACTTTCTTTTTAGGTTTTTGTTGGACTTCCTCTCTTACCTTTCTATGTGGGACCGTGAATTATGTGGGAAAAGAGTCAAAAGTTACCGACTCTCCTTGGATTGGACCTTGTTGTTCGGATTCCTAAAAACCATGTAGGCCTTCAAAATCCTTGATATCAAATTCATCATCACCCAAGGCATCTAAGTTTATGGGGTCCTCTTGAGTTGCCCCTCCAGTTTCCTTTGGATCATCATTCACTCCTCTTCTCTTCTTCATAGATCCCATGGACCTTGTCCTTCTACTAAGAGGGATGTCATCCAACTCATCCTCATCTTCTTTTAGTAGGGTGTCCATCTGTGTAGGTGTTGAGCCTTTCTTTCTATTGTAGACATTTCCCTTGATCACTCTCGCCAACTTGGGTCCTATGATTTTGAACTTTGTTTTCTTTGCCTTTCTTGGAGAATCATGGCCGTTGGATGAAGGCATATCTAGTGGTGCAATGCTTCCTATCATTCTAGTCTTGACCTTCTTGGAATGTGTAGCTAGACCATATGTAGTGGGGCGCTCATGCCGATATACTGTTTCTGGCTTTTGAGGAGCAACCTCTTTGAATTGTGGTTTCAATATCTTTTCTCCCTTCTTCTTCTTTTCTTTAGAGAACTACTTTGGGAGTTGTTTCATTGGTACCAATTTCATTGGGAAAGGATGGGTGACCCATGATTTGGTCACCTTGACCACATGTTAGGCTCTAAACTCAATGTCATCATTTTCATCTCGGTCTACCTCTGCATTTAGGATAGCCCTTGTATACACCTTGTCTGTTTTGTAAATTGAATCCAAGATGTCCTTGGAATCAACATCTCTTGCCTTTTGAGGGATTCTTAATGAGAGAGAGGTTTGTGCCAGCTCCAAACTCATCTGACAATAGTCACGGATCCTCACCTCATAGTCATCAAACACAATTTGCTCAATGATCTTCAACATGCGGCTCATAAACGTAATGCCTCCACATTATATGGTTGAATGTACCGATGGGATCAAAATGAGGCCTTACCAAATTGTAGGTTGGCAGTGGAAATTCATCTCATTCCCAGGGTAGAGACTTGCACACTTTCATGTCTGGTATGTAGTGGGGCCCGATAGAAATGGGAAAATCCCAACAATGCTTATTCTTATACTTAATATGTTCATGGGCATCTGACAACTGCCTCGCTATTTCCAGAAGAACTACCCTATCAGAAGGATACCTTGGTAGATTCTTTGGTGCCAGGGTGCTTCCCACCACCCAAATGTATGTGAAGGTCTATAACTATATGTAGAATGCCCCAAGGGCTTTTACTTTTCTTGCTGCTTCAACGGACAATGTCTTGGCATAATCTCCCTCAATGGAGCGTATGATAGAAAATATGAAAGCATCATTGAAAATTTTTAAGTCAGGGCTGTTATGTGTGTAAAAATCTTTCCTCACCAATTGAGGATATTGTGTGAATGGCTAGGTGTTTCTTTCTTCCATTTCCCCAACTTTGATCAATCCTGGATAAACTACCCTAGCGGCTAGCAGATACATGACATATGATGTCATGTAGAAATGAGGATCTATTTTTACTCAAACCAACTGCTCATCAAGATTATCACTTAGAATGGAGGCCCAATCAAACCTCACTTTCCTTTCCCTTATCTTCTAGATGAGGAGGATCATCCATGGTTCCAATTGAGAAGACTTTGCCATCATGTACACTCTGCTGATCATAGTGATTACAGCTTGGATATCTTCTTGCATATATCCTCTTCTCATGTCAATCCTGTCTAGTTTACCCATGGGCTACATGAGCTACTCATTGTTCACTATGTTGTGGGCCCATTGTACATCTTTATTATATAATTCCATCCCTTTTTTGATATGGAAATTAAAGAACTTATCCACCCCTTTGGGCAAATGGAAGACATCTTCGATGTTGTCCATCCTTAGGTCTAGGACTACCTCACCAACACTATTTTTCACCATATGCTCATTAGGTACATAGTTGCTAGCCAAAGTGTTGATCAAGTCTGATGATAGAATGGAGACTGGGTGAGCCACTACTTTCACCAAAGAGCAGTGTACTAAAGAAGTGTAGTCTTCTGATCGTCCCACTGATTGGACACACTTTGTCAAGTAATCGTTCTAGTTCACATTCCTGATGTCTAAGTCAGTTATGCCCATGTGCAAGTTGGTTACTTTGTAAAGTGGATGGTACCCCTTGAATTGATACTTCATGGCTGGTGATGCGACTACCTTCTCAGCCATTCCTACAAAGAGGACAAGACATGGATTAACAACACGATAGGCAAAAATAGTCAAAAAACAAAGTACATTATCAAAATTAAGCTCAAAAGGCTATAAAAGGCCTTTTTGGCCTTTCGGACCTTTGGGGGTGTGAGACCGCCAAAAGGCCGAAAATTTCAAGTGTGAAAAGGCATGAATTTTCTTTGAAAACCCCTTATTTGATCTTTCAGTGAATCAGAGATAAAAAACCTTTGCAGGCCGACAACCTGGAATCACTGAAAAGATGCCTTGGTGGTTCACTGAGTGTTTCAGCAAGCCGGGGAAGACCAAGCCTTTGGTGTGTGAAGAGGCCAAAAGGTTGAAAATCGACACTTGGGCATTTGGGCAGAAGATTGGGTTCTCTAGTTTCGGCCTTTCAGAGGACATGATGTTTCGGTGTGCACCAACACCAAAATGCCGAAAGCTGCGAAAAACACTTGATTCTCCATTTGAAAAAAAACCCTGTGGGCTTGAAAGTTTCAGACCCCGAAGGTCTGAAACTAGGGTTTCATAGTCAGACTCAAAAATGAGTCCGACGATGAGTAGGGGATGCAAGGCGACTACCTTGGTGATCCCTGAGGCCTAAATGGCCAACCAAAACAACCTAGACACTAAAGACAAGCCAAAAAGGGCCGATAAACACAAACCCTAGTCTACGATAGGCTGAAAAAGGCCAGAAAGAAAGAGACCCTAAACCACAAATGAAAGCAATAAAGAAATGAAAAGAAAAGGGGAAGAGACAACCAACCTCAAAAATAATGGACACGAAGATGACCAACAAAGATAGAAGACCAAAGCGAGGAAAAGGGAGAAAGTGGCATGTGAAAAGGGTCAAAGACGAGAAAGTGAGCATAAAATTGAGTTTGAAAAAACCCACCTTTTCCTTATATAGGAAATCCTGGCAGCTGACGTTAGCACCTCGAGGTTCAGCCTTTCGACTTTTTGAGGGTGTTGGACCTCCGAAAGATTGAAAGCTCTGAAAGGCTGACTCCCTTTCAGGAGTTAGACCTCTAAAACTCCGAACCTCTAATAAGTTCAAAATAATGCCAGGGCTGAGATGGTCGACACTTAGTTTTCTCCATCACCTTTTTGGACTTTTGCACTTTTGGAAGTCCGAAAGTGCGAAAGTGTGACAAGACCGAAAACCTAGAAAAGAAAAAAAAAAACCAAAAATAAAAGGACAATAGACCAAAAACAAAGGACAAGATAAAAGTAGAAGGGGGGCCCTTGAAGCCAAGAGGTTGAAAGGGGAGTGTAGTTGTGGGGACCACAACAAATAGCCCCAACAAAAGAATAGGAAATGACTCAAGTTCCCTAGAGCCATTTTGCCTCAAAAAAAGCTTGTCCTATAACGAGCCAAGCACAAGATCTTTAGATCAAATAGTCTTCTCTTGGTCATCATGATGAAGAACATCATAATGTCTACATCTAGTATGTGAGCATGTGTATTCAAATCTCCCAAGAAATCCCTCATTGTAAGCCTCTGCTAATCATTAACCAGTCATTGCTAGATCACTACCCACTAATCTGAAGTGAGTCGTAAGTCAATTTAAGCTTTCTCTACTGCCAGGCGGGCATTTATAGCCCTGATAGAGACTACTAAAATCACCCTTCCCCAACTACAAATGAACTTTTAGTAGAAGTTTTAAACTCCTTTGGAGGGCTCTTAGACTTGAGTGTGTCAGTTTTAAAACTGGCTCTTTTGAACCATCACGTTCCAAACAATTTGCCTTTAATTTTGTTCAACATCTACTACTTTGATAATCCTTGTGGTTTTGTCAGATATCATTTCTTTTCTTGTTTCCTTTTTTACTCTCTTTTTTTTAAAGTCGGGGTAGCGCTTAGACTGTGCTACCCAACTTTGAGCATTCCATTGTTAATCTTGTCATTATGTATTCCTTTTTTGCTTTCTTGCTCTTTAGTTTTAGTCTGTGTCCCAGTTAGGATAGGGTTCCGACTCTTGACTTCCTTCATGACCATGAGCATTTCCTAAATTTGATTGACACTTATCATAAGAGGCTCGTGACTCGGGATCCCTTTTTCAAATGTGTGTTAGTGTTGTGGATGGTTGGTTTTGATGAATCTGTTTCAGAAGTCTAAAAAGAAAATGTCTTACTTCCAATCATTGTACCTGACTCGCTGTAAGACAAAACCATATCAAAGAATTTTGACCATTTAGAACCTTTATCTCTTTCCTAGACTACCTGGAGCGGACCACTAAAACTTGAGAAAATGCTTACCCCCTGCAAACAAAGACCCAAAGAAAAGACACAGATGACAAGACCAACAGAAAACAAAGAAAAGATGCTAGAGTACAAGAATATACAACAATATACAAGGGGCTAGTCAAGACCCAAAATAATGCTTCAAAAACTGGCCATTGCTTGGCAAAGGGACCAACTCTCTGTTAAGAGAACTAATTCAAAAAGTATTTTCTCCCAAAATTTCAGCAATGTGGAATGGGCCTATCCATAAGCATTGAAACTTGGTGTGGCTACCTGGTTTTTCTTTTGCCTTGTCCCACATTAAGACCGAATAAAAAATTCGGAAGGCTTTTATGGTTTCTCTTTTTTCAAACCATCACTTGACAATAGCTTGGCTTTTTGCCACATGTTCTAGAGCCATAGTTCTTTTTTCTTCAAGGTCTAGTAAGTTCATTAGATGAATCTACACCCGGTCCTCACCCTCAACGTATTGATCCATGAATCTCAGAATGGGGATTTTTAGGTTCATCAGAAAGATGGCTTGCAGACCATAGATTAGCTGGTAGGGAGAAGTCCCCAAAGCGTTCTTAATTCTCATTCGATCTATCCATAGAGCATATTTAAAATGAGTGTGCCAGTCTCTAGGATTGTCATCCAAGAGACGGTTGATTACCATTGTCAAGTTCTTGTTGGTTGACTCAGCAACTCCGTTCCCTTGCAGGTAGTAATTGGATGAGAATTTTAGAATTATTTGGTTTTCAAAGGCCCACTGAATGAGACTTGTAGATGAAAAGTAGGGGGCATTATCACATACCAAGAAAAATGGCATGCCAAACCTCGTGATGATGAAATCCTCTAGGAATTTGGTGATCACCTCTGTGGTACAATTCTTCATAACCTGTGCCTCTATCCAGCGTGTGCAGTAATCGGTTACAGTTAAGATGTATCAGTGGCCTGTAAAGGATGGAGGATTAATCATTCCCACAAAATCTAGCCCCCATTAGGTGAAGGGGCACACTTCGTACACCGGCTATAGGGGCATTACCAGATGTTTCTCTCGGATGGTGCTGGTTTGGAAAACATGACAAGAGCTCACGTGCTCATGAGTGTCTTTGAAAAAAGTTGGCTAGTAGTAGTCGGATCTTAGTATCTAATGGGCTATGGCTTCTTCTGATCTATGCCTAGTACCATACTTATCATGAAATTCTTTGAGAACCCACTCAACTTCTGTTTGATCTAAACATCATAGGTATAGTCCATCATAGTTGCATTTGTAGAGCTTCCCATTTTTCAACATGTATGAACTTCTCTTGTTCTTCAGTGCTCTTTGTTGGGAACCATTCAATCCATCTAGGTAATAATTTTGCAACAAATAGTAGACTATGTCTTGATACCATATGTCAGTGACTATTCCTTCATTGGTGTACACCTGGCACACCAAACCTTGTTTTATTTCAGCCATCATCCTGGTAAGACCTTGACCTATCACCAATTTCATTGGTTGGATCTCAATGTCAAACTCTTGCAATATTTCCATCCACTTTCCCCTTAGTTCTCCTAGTTCATTTTGCATCAATAGAGACTTGACCACTGGATCTAGAACAATAGCGATGAATTTTCTCCAAAGGATATAATGTCTAAATTTCTTAACATCCTTAACCAAGGCAAAAGATTTCTTATCCAGATTTGGATATTTGAGCTCTACATTTTTTAGGGGACAGATCATGAAAGCTATTAGCCGTTCAGCTTCTCCTTCTTTCTTCTGTGTGAGGATTCCTACACATGAATGTTCTAAAGCAAAGGAATAAACCTTGAATGGTAGAAGATAATCAGGGCTGACTAGAACTGGGGCAGTGGCAATGGATGTCTTGATTTCTTCAAAGGCCTCTTTAGCATGAGTGATCCATTCAATTTAGCATATTTCTTCAACATATCATTTAATAGATGCACTATCTCTGCAAACCCATTGATGAACTTCTTGATGAAGTTGATTTTCCCAAAGGACTTCAATCCTTCCTGCTATTTGGAGGAACCAATTTGAGGATAGCTTCGACTCTCTCAGGGTCAATTGAGATGCTAGTATTAGATATGATGTGCCCAAGGAGTTTGCCTTGAGTTACCCCAAAGACACACTTCTTAGGATTTAATGAAATTTTGTAATGTTGACAACTCTTCAGGACTTTTCGTAAGTCTTCAATGTGGTCAACACGGTTCTTGGAAAAAATTGTGAGGTCATCCATATAGATAACAATGCATTTGTTAACCAGACCCTTAAATGCCTCATCCATAGCCCGTTGGAAAGTGGTTCCCACATTGATCAGACCAAATGGCATACAATGATAAGAAAATGTCCCCCATTTCGTAGTGAAAGCCATTTTCAAATGATCTTCTTCTTTCACCATAACTTGGTTATATCTAGAGTAGCCATCTAGAAAAGACATCATTTGAGAACCATTGACCACCTCCAATACTTTGTCAAGGGATGAAAATGGGTAATTGTCCTTTTGAGAGGACCTGTTCAAGTTTCTGAAGTCTACATAGAGTTGAACCTCTCTGCTTTTCTTCCTTACAGGGACAATATTGGTGACCCAAGTTGAATGTCAGATGGGAAAAATTATCTTGGCATCGAGCAACTTCTACACCTCCTTTTGGATCACTAGTTTGATCATAGGGTTCACCGGTCTTTGTCTCTGGTGGAAAGGTTTAGCATTTGGATTCAAAGGAATGTTGTGAATGATAACGCTGGGATCATAAGTTTTCAAATATTCATAACACCATGCTATGATGTCTTTGTATTCAGTGAGTAATTCGACCATCTATTTATTTTCTTCTGGTGTGTCAACCTTGCCAATGCAAACTTCCCTGGGTTCAAGTTGCGTACCCAAGTTTTAGAGCTCACAATCATCTCCGCCCACTACTGGTGTTTTCCCTCTTTCTTGAGCATGTTCATCTTTATCAAAAATCCTCTCTAGAGCTACCATACCTTTCAGAATGGAGTTGGTCTTCAAGTTCAAAATCCCTAAGTCGTCTAACTCTTCTATTTCATCCTCTTCTTCATCAATGCTCTACTTGTCAAAGATCCCTACGTTCATGATGAATTCCAATATCTGTTGATCATTCTGAAATACTTGGAAGTTTTTGATGTTGACAGGGACAACTGGTACAACCACTAGTTCCATGGAGAATTTCTTCAATTTGGACTTCTCTAGCAGTTGTAAAGAGCTTGTAGATACTGCTAAAGTGTCGATAACAATATTCTTTCTTCTTGGGATGCTCCGAATGTTAAAAGCTTCAAAATCTTCAATTAGGTCCCAGACACAATTGTGGCATGAGACCAATCATTTATCGGTGCAGGAATACTGGCTCTTGATCTATTGGACTATCAATTGTGAGTCACCTTCTACTACTATTGCTTTCACTTTCTTCTTTTGTGCTAGGAGGAGACCCTGAACTAGAGCCTCATACTCAACAATATTGTTGGTGCAGTAGAATTACAGTTGGCAAGCAGTATAATATGAACCCCCATGAGGGTTAAATAATTCAATTCCAGCTCCTACTCCTTGTTTACACTTGGAGCCATTAGACCAGAGTTTCCAAACCGAGTGATTCTTATTGAAAGATTTTTAACTTGGGGTTCTAGAGCCACCTCTGGCAGAGGTGCTTTGATTTGGGGTTCCACAGAGACTGCGAGTGATGATAGGCCCTTTGTACTTGGAGCTTCCCATTTCCCTTCATCTAAATATTCTCTTCTTGAAAGTGGAACCCACTTCATCTTTTGTTTAGCCTTGGCATCGTGCCAAACATCGTGATATGGGGGTAGGTAGTTGTCATTAGAAGAGCTCCACTCCTCTTATATAAAGCATTCAAACATGGGATCCTGAGGTTCTTTGCTAAGGGGAGATCCATCCTCACTTGAATGCATCATTGTATCCTTTGTAATCCTGGATGCACTAGACATTTGACTTATTACTTGGGCTACTGCCTCTTGGTAGTCTTGGCATGTAAACTTTGAATGGTTTGTTTGATGAAGATGACAATACCCTGGTAGCATTAGTATGTTTGGGTCAGCATCTTGGCCAAGATGCCTCATGTTTTTCATCATGCCATTTATGAATTCTATGAGAATCTCTTTAGGGACCTGGCTTTTTACTAACCCCTGGACATGGCTACTATTCGAGTCTTCTTCTTCTTTGAGATGAAATGTAAATGCCTTGTCAAAGCGATACACTCCCAAATCAGCTTGTGAGAACAAGAATTCATTCAGGGCATTGTACTCAGTTATCATTTGTTTGAGCTTGGGATTTGCATCAATATTAATCTGGTTATTGAGCCCTTTCCATGGTAGCCAAAGTTGGGTAAAGTTCGTAGAGAACCATCCTCTCAAAGATTGGGTCCATTCTCTACTGAGAAACATGCCATAAGTTTCCAGGATGTCCACCACATGTATGTCAATGCAATCTTGGATTTTGGGGCCAGATGTCAACTATATGCATGTATCCTTTAAGACTCCAATGACTTTGACCTCTATTTTGTCAATTTGGATCACCACCTTGTTAGTTGACTGGGGGATCATTCCTAAATTTTTGCATATAGACAATGGCATCATGTTACATGAAGCCCTTGAGTCAATTAAATAGTTGTGAAAGTTCCTTCCAAATAATTTGAGGCTAAGCAAGAATGGGGGTACTTCTACCCTATCTTTGAACATAGTCGACATCACCTCTGCTACATTTATGTTGGATACATTTCTGGCACTATTGCTGGATGAGGCTGATTTAGAATGATCTAATGACTTCAAGAGAGACTCTCTTTGAGTGGGACAACTTTGCAACATGCCATACATTGACATATTTGTTCTAACTTTCTTCAGTTCCTCTACTGCATTGTATTTTTTGTTGGCCCAGATTGGATTTTTTAACATAGTTGGTTGGTGTTGTGTCACCTGAATAATAGTGGCACCAAGTCCTCTCGGGGGTGTAGGATTATTGCTGGCCTTCAGATCAGGAGGAGTGGGCTACATACCTAGAGGAATGCCATCAGTCAGAGGTTCTCTTTTGCTTCTTAGGTTATAGGTATTTCTATTATTGTTCTGGAAATCATGGACCTCAGAATACTCTGACTAAATTTCTTGGTTGAATGAGAAGACAAATTATTCCTCCACAGTGTTATCGACAAGGGTTTCACCCATACTTGGATCATATGAATAAAAAACCATGGCACTGAAGTGAGTCTAGGAACTCTCAGGATCTTGGGTTTTTTGGTTATTAGACTCACCCTATATTCATAATCCCGTTGATGCATGCTAGGACCTTGGGTAAAGTTGGCTTTCGATGAGCTGAAGAAGTTGGCATTGTCCACAGGTATGCTCCCATTATTTGGATGTGTGTTCCATGTTCTATTTTCCCATTGTTGTCCAAACTATTTGTCTTGAGAGCCATTGCCATAACCTACTCCATTGTTATTATTGTTGTTTCTATAGTTTTCATAATTATGATTCTAATTTTGAGAATAGGTATTTGGGGCAGCAGCCTGGCATTGGTAGTTTCCTTGATTCAGAGATGGGTTGAGCTTCATCTAGGTAATCTCTCTGGTCAACTGGGACAATGTCTTCTTCATAGCATCTAACTCATTCACTAGAGCATGGTTTGGCTCATTTGGAATAGAAACCTTTTGTTCACACAAGGTGGCCTTATGCATATCATACCCTTGGTATGTGATAGCAAGTGGTGGGGCAACAACGTATGGAGCAGGTACTAGGTTGAGCCTTGGTGTGTGTTACACCAGAACTTGATTATTCGCTATGAATGGACCAGTCATAGCAGTGCTCCCTAATGTTGGTGGAATACCATAATTTCCACCCGCTTGTAGGTCCATTTGTTGGGAAAATGTGATGGCTTCATTACATACTTTTTCCAAAGTATCTATGTCCCCTAGGGGCAGCCTTTTCAGAAATATAGACGTTAACGGGTCTAGGGCTTGCAGGTAGACTTGTATGGCAGCCCCCATTGGTACAGTATATGGAGCCTCAAGTTTTTGGTACATCTTATGAAAATGATGATTGAACATGGTGATTGATTTGTTGAGGTCCTCCCTCACCGAGATGAACTAGTGATGGATAGTTGTCAGATCCACATACAATTTGAACTGGTTAAGGAACTTCATCTCAAATTCATCCCATGTGGCAATAGTTCCCCATGGCAAGTTAAAATACCAATTATATGCAAATTCCCCTAGTGTGTAGGGGAAAAGGCGACACATGATGTCTTGATGAGAAATCTCTTTTTGATTTAATAATTCCTTGAATGCATAGACATGTTCTTCCACTGTCCTAGATTCTCCATAGATGAAACATGGTCATAATTTCTTAGGATTTTTGGGCAACTAATGGAGCTATCCTTGTATGTTCAATGGAGAACTTTGAGCATTCGCAAAAAATTCCATTGGATCTGGTGGTGGAGGAGCAACAGGCGGGGCAACAGTGGTTGGAAATGGAGAAAGATTCGGATGATCCAAAGCACCCTCTCCATATTTTGTTCTATTGCTGCAAGGTCTATGAAACTCTGTAAGTTCAAGGAACTCCCCTTTATTGGGTGAAGATCTAAGTACTCATTGAAACCTCTCAGGAGAGAACGATCCAATATTCTGGGGTGTCCCTTTTGAGAGCCCTCCTTCTAGCACCACTTATGTTGAGCATCATTTTTACACGAAGACAACGACTAGGAATTTACAAGAGCAAATTCCCCTCTTGGAAGACTGATGGGATCAATCTCAAGGTTCCGTCTAGCTGGGTCTCATCCGCTTGGATAGCTCAATGGAAGAAAAATATGAATCTGTTAACAAGGAGGCCTTTGTTGGTTCTTCTCTCAAGGGAAACTGTAAAACAAACTTTAGGAAACCAATATATCTCTTTTTGATATGATTTTTAGATTTAGGAATGAAAGCAACGCTAATTCAATTAATCTACTAAAAATAACTTGCGAGGAGGGTTAGAATATTTAGGGTAACAAGAGATTTGAATGAAATTACTAAAAAGAAACCTAATGGACATATGCTAGCATCACACCACCATGCGAATTAAATAACCAAGAAGATGAAGAAACCCACAAAAAAGAGATTAGATCATGTCACAATCTTTAGCTAAATGGATGCAATCATTAGTGGAATCGAACAAATGCAGACGTATGATAAGCCAAAACTCATCAGATCACGAAGCCACCCTAGATGTGCGCACATGTGAGACAACTTAATCTTTAAGAACCAAAGAATAATCTTCTCAGAAATCTGTCACAACACAACAATGCAATACCAACAAACACTGAACTAAAAGATCGTAGACTTAAAACCATTAAATAACCAATTGGCTCTTTGAAATAAGAGAATGAGCAATTCACACATTCATAAATTTCACATAGATAGCAGATAAATCACACCATGAATGAAGCACCAAATGTATATATTGTATTAATGATCCAATCGACCCTCATTACATCATTTTATTACAATTTATAGAGCCATGCTCTTATTTTCATAGCTAGGGTTTGGCTGCAATTAAAACTTGAAAGTAAATCTAAACTAGAGATTGCATTAAAGAAACTACTGCTAAAACTTAGCTAAACTACCCTTAGCACATAATTAAACCTCATGCATTACAAAGCTTTGAATAAATTATGCATTAAATAACTCAAAATGGAGCTGGAACTCATGCATGCACTTGATAATCTTCATGTTTCTACCCTTGATCTTTGGCTCTAGCTTCTCCACATGGACCCAACTGGAAGAGATCCCAAAATCATGCACAAATGATCCCCAAAAAGAAGCCCAATTGACTGGAAAATGATCTCTGAGATAACTGGAGTTAACTCCGGACATGAGAAAAAATGCCCAAATCTTGATAGTTAGTCCAAAAAATTCAAACTCCAAAATTAACTAAGTACCAAGTCCTCCATCTCCAAAATTTTGGACTTCGGACTTGTCAGTGGCCAAAAAATCCCCAGGGCTGAAATGCCGAAAATTAGGCTCTGCAAAAATGGCTAAGTGTCAAAACTGCATTTTTTGTACACAAAATTTTGTTGGACTTGGACAGGATACTCATTAGTTGGGGGGTACTTCTGGATGCACTTTCTTGAATTTGTCTACAATCTCCAACACTTCATCAAAGTTAGGCATCTTAATCCCTTGAAGGACTTCTTACTGCCTATCTCGGAAGGTAATCAACTCTTCTGCAAAAGTCTTTATTTCTTCTTACCGAGATAGCATTTATGAATTTCATCCTTCTGATAGAACATTTGTTGGAGATCTTCTTTAGTCTTCACTCCTCAGAATATTTCTAGATATTGGTTTACGATGACATTTACTGAGTACATGGTTTTCTCATCCTCTTTGTTATACAGATCTAGGTCTAGTCCTTCAAAGAACTTTTGTAACTCTTCCACAAAGAGCATGCTATTATCTCTTCTCTTATTTAATCTTTTGAGGACCTTTTAAATATGGCCAATGCCACCATTATCTCCTGGATCCATTTCTCAAAACTATCTAACTCTGAGCCCTCATATATCTTTACCAAGACTTGGAAGCGCTACTTCCTTACTACTGTCAGCTCATCTAATACCTTTTTCCAGTTTAGGATTGTTTCCTACACACCATTCTCCTCACTCATGATCTCAACCAATGAAGTTATTCCCACCAAAATTCCTTGAAGGGGCCTTAGAATCCTCCTCAGGGATAGATTCGAAAATTGTTCAAAATCCAGCTTCCAATCCGCACAAGCCTGTACAAAATAATGTGGTATATCTGTATTAATTTCCCCTTTCTTCTCCAAAATTAGCTGTAATGAGGCCTCGGGGTTGCTAGGGTCAATGGGACCCATTGTCTTGAAAATAAATCTTTTCATAGCTTCATTCTGCTCTACCAGAGCCTTTATTCTTTCATCATCCTTATCCATGAAGCATAGAGCATGCTTCAATCCAAGGGTAGCCAAGGTCTTGCTTCCTTCTCTGGTTGGCTCCCCCAAGTCTACCTCCTACAACACATAGTTGCCTAGAGTGATCTCACTTGTATTGACATCCATCATGGGAACAACCACCTGTGCCTTCCACCTACCTGCTTGATCTTGTGTCACATAAGATAATGTTCTTGCTCAGGTAATTGATACCATTTGGTTGAAGGCTTGCCCTAATGTAACCATATCTACCTCATCATCTATGTATACTATGAACCTTGGATGTATTTATTTTATGAACCAGGTGGGATTTGAAAAGTAAGTTAAAGGCTCATACAGAGCAGCCAGTGTGGAAGAAGTTGTTGGGTGCTCTGTCTCCATTTCTTCATTACTCTCTTCCTCCTTCCCAATTTCTTGTTCACCCACTACTTTCTCCCCTTCATCTTGGGTTTGTTCTTCTTCATCAGTTGTCTACTATTCATTAGCCATTTGTTCCTCTGTATCAGTTTGTTGTCTTTCCTCCTTAGTGTGTAGCTCTTCTTCAACCTATGATTCTTCTTGATTAATGGGTTCCTTTGACCCTGCGTGCTCTTCTTCCTTTTTCTCTTCATCAGCTGCCTTTGTATCCTCCTCAGGCTCTTGAAAACCTTAAGGTGCTGAGTCATCTTGATTGAGAGGTGGAGTGGGATTGACAAAGGGAATGGGTGAAGGCATTTGAGGTGGAGTTGGCAATGGAACATTGGATGATGAAGGTTGTTGGGGTAGCGGAGTGGTTTGTACTTGGGGGGAGTGGAGTGGTAGGTGGAATTTAATGTGGAAATGGAGGTGGAGTTGGATGAAAAGGTGGAGCTAGAGGTGGAATGGATGAAACCAAAGGGACCTATGCAGCCGAGTCTTCCTTAGAGGTGACCCCAATAGAAGAGTCCTTATCTAGCTCTTCAATATCCTTTTGAACCCTGACCATCTCAACATCAACTTGCTTTTGAGGCTTTTTTTGGACATCCTCTCTTACCTTGCTATGTGGGACCATGAATTGTGTGGGAAAAGAGTCAAAAGTTACTGAATCTCCTTGGACTAGACCCTGTTGTTCAGATTCTTGAAAACCATGTAGCCCTTTAAAATCCCTGATATCGAATTAATCATCACCCAAGGCATCTAAGTTTATGGGCTCCTCTTGAGTTGCCCCTCTGGTTTCCTCTAGATCATCATTCACTCTTCTTCTCTTCTTCATAGATCCCATGTACCTTGTCCTTCTACTAAGAGGGATTTCATCCAACTCATCCTCATCTTCTTCTAGTAGGGTGTCCATCTCTGTAGGCATTGAGCCTTTCTTTCTCTTGTAGACATTTACCTTGATCACTCTCGCCAGCTTGGGTCCTATGATTTTGAACTTTGTTTTCTTTATCTTGCTTGGAGAATCATGGTCGTTGGATGAAGGCATATCTGGGGGCACAATGCTTCCTGTCATTCTAGTCTTAACCTTCTTGGAATGGGTAGCTAGACCATATGCATTGGGACGCTCATGTCGATATATAATTTCTGGCTTTTAAGGAGCAACCTCTTTGAACTGTGGTTTCAATATCTTTTCTCCCTTCTTCTTCTTTTCTTTAGAGAACTGCTCTGGGAGTTGTTTTATTGGTACTGATTGCATTGGGAAAGGATAGGCAACCCATGATTTGGTCACCTTGACCACATGTCAAGCTCTAAACTCAATGTCATCATTTTCATCTTGCTCTACCTCTGCATTTAGGATAGCCCTTGTATACACCTTGTTTGTGTTGTAAATGGAATCCAAAATGTTCTCAGAATCAACATCTCTTGCCTTTTGAGGGATTCTTAATGAGAGAGTGGTCTGTGCCAGCTCCAAACTCATTCAACAATAGTCATGGAACCTCACCTCATAGTCATCCACACAATTTTCTCAATGATCTTCAACATGCGGCTCATAAACGTAATGCCTCCCCATTATATGGCTGAATGTACCAATGGGAAAAAAATGAGGGCTTACCAAATTATAGGTTGGCAGTGGTAATTCATACCATTCCCAGGTCAGAGACTTGTAGAACTTCATGTTTGGCACACAGTGGGGTCTGATAGAAATGGGAAGATCCCAGCAATGCTTCTTCTTATGCTTAATATGTTCATGGGCATTTGATAGTTGCCTTGCTATTTCCAGAAGAACTACCTTGTCAGAAGGATACCTTGGTAGCTTCTTCAGTGCTAGGGTGCTTCTGGCCACTTGAATGTATGTGAAGGTCTGGAACTATATGTAAAATTCCCCAAGGGCTTTTACTTTTGCTATTGCTTCAGTGGACAATGTCTTGGCATAATCTCCCTCAATGGACCGTATGATGGAAAGTATGAAAGCATCATTGAAAATTTTGAAGTTAGGGTTGTTATGTGTGTAAAAATATTTCCTCTCCAATTGAGGATACAATGTGAATGGCTAGGTGTTTTGTTCTCCCATTTCCCCAACTTTGATCAATCCTAGATAAACTACCCTAGTGGCTAGTAGATATAGGACATATGATGTCATGTAGAAATGAGGATTTGTTTTTACTTGAACCAACTGCTCATCAAGTTTATCACTTAGAATGGAGGCCCAATCAAACCTCACTTGCCTTTCCCTTATCTTCTGGATGAGGAGGATCATCCATGATTCCAATTGAGAAGACTTTGCCAACTCATACACTCTACTGATCATAGTGATTACAGCTTGGATATCTTCTTGCATATATCCTCTTCTCATGTCAATCCTATCTAGTTTACCCTTTGGCATGGGCTACATGAGGTACTCATTATTCACTATGTTTTGGGCCTATTGTACATCTTTATTATAAAATTCCATCCCTTTGTTGATATGGAAATTGAAGAACTTATCCACCCCTTTGGGAAAATGGAAGACATCTTCGATGTTGTCTGGCCTTAGGTCCAGGACTACCTCGCAAAAACTATTTTTCACCATACGCTCATCAGGTACATAGTTGCTGGCCAGCATGTTGATCAAGTTTGATAATAGAATGGATACTAGGTGAGCCGCTGCGTTCACCAAAGAGTAATCTATTAAAGAAGTGCAATCTTCTAATCATCCCACCAGTTGGGCACACTTTGTCAAGTAATCATTCCAGTTCACGTTCCTGATGTATATGTATGTTATGCCCATGTGCAAGTTGGTTACTTTGGAAGGTGGATGGTACCCCTTGAATTGATACTTCATGGCTGGTGATGCGACTACCTTCTTGGCCATTCCTGAAAGAGGACAATACATGGATCAATAACATGATAGGAAAAAATAGTCAGAAAACAAAGTACATTATCAGAATTAAGCTCAAAAGGCTATAGAAGGCCTTTTCAGCCTTTCAAACCTTCGGGGGTGTGAGACCCCTGAAAGGCTGAAAAGGCTAAGAGTGCGAAAAGGCATGAATTTTCTTTGAAAACCCCTTATTTGATCTTTCGATGAATCAAAGATAAAAAGCCTTCGCAAGATGACAACCCCGAATCACTAAAAAGATGCCTTGCTAGTTCATTGAGTATTTTGGTGAGCTAGGGCAGACCAAGCCTTCGATGTGTGAAGAGGCTGAAAGGCCGAAAATCAAAACTTGGGCGTTTGGGTGAAAGATTGGATTCTCTGGTTTTGGTGTTTTAGAGGACATGATGTTTTGATGTGTGCCAACATCAAAACACTGAAAGCTACAAAAAGCACTTGATTCACCATTTGAAAAAAAACACTATGGGCTTGAAAGTTTCAAACCTCGAAGGTCTGAAACTAGGGTTTCACAGTCAGACTAAAAAATGAGTCTGACGACAAGTTTGACCACAAACTCACTGAGGGAATGCAAGGCAATTACCTTGGTGATCCCTGAGGCCTAAATGGCCAACCAAAACAACCTAGACCCTAAAGACAAGCTGAAAAGGGCTGACAAACACAAACCCTAGCCTACGATAGGCTTAAAAAGGCTAGAAAGAAAGAGACCCTAAACTACGACCGAAAGCAACAAAGAAATGAAAAGAAAAGGGGAGGAGACAACCAACATCAAAAACAACAAACATGAAGAAGACCAGCGAAGATAGAAGACCGAAGTGAGGAAAAGGTAGCAAGTGGTGCTTGAAAAGGGTCAGAGACGAGAGAGAGAAAAAAAGTGAGTTTGAAAAAACCCACCTTTTCCTTATAAAGGCAATCCTGGCGGCTGACGTCGACACCTTGAGGTTCAACCTTTCAGCTTTGTGAGGGTGTCAGACCTCTGAAAGGCTGAAAGCTCTGAAAGGCCGACTCCCTTTCAAGAGTTGGACCTCAAAAACTTTGAACCTCCGACAAGTCTAAAACAATGCTAGGGCCAAGAAGGCTGACACTTAGTTTGCTCCATCACCTTTTCAGACTTTTGCACTTTCGGAAGTACGAAAGTGTGACAAGACCGAAACCTAGAAAAGACAAAAAAAAACCAAAAAAAAAAGGACAACAAACCAAAAACAAAGGACAAGCAAAAAGCAGAAGGGGGACCCTAAAGCCAAGAGGTTGAAAGGGGAGCGTATTTGTGGGGACCGCAACATAATGGTTAAGTTCACTCTATTAAGAGATTTGATTATGCTAAAATGGTTAAATTGATAACAGTAAAAGTCTCTGTAAATAACAACCCAATCTTGTCTGATTCAGATATCTGAAATATCAAGTAAATATCACCTCAGTGTGATGTATATGTCCTTCTGTCCTTCTTGGTAGCCTTGTGTGTGTTCTGATAAACTGATTCTTTCCTTTCATAAACTATCTATCATAAAACCCTTGTTTGATCTCCTGATATCCTTAGTGTGGCTACTCCTTCATGATACTTGATCATAATGACATCTTTACAATTATATATCAAACTGAATTGACCTAATTAGGGTTTACATCATCTTAGAAAACCTAAGATCAATGGTATAAGAAAATAACTTAGATCTATCATTACATAGGAATCATCACAAAATTCAATGATTACATCCATATTAAATATGTCTTGATCTTGGTAAACCATTTTCCTAATCGGTGTAAACCATTTGCATAGGTGTATGTGCCATTCTTGATTACTATGTCATTTCCTTCTTTACCCGATAATCACTGCATTCACCATTCGATAATTTTCTAGTGCTCGGTTCATATGAATGCTCGATGATCATTAGCTCAGTACTCGGTAATTGCTTGACGCTCAGTGAGTGTGCTCGGTCAAACCTGTATTCAATTAACTTTAAGTTGTGCCTTGTCTTTTCTCAGTGTGTAGGCTTTGTATGCTTGACTGATTGTCTTATTTGTCTCCTTTACCGACCTTTACTGACTGAATAACTGATTGATACTAAAGACAATCTATTAATGCTCAAAATAGAGATAACACCTACAAGGGTTGATCCCAATATACTATTGAGAGACAAGGATAAAAGAATCATCATCATAATTAGAAATGCAGCTAAAAGATATGAAAATACTAGTCATAATAAGACATTAAAGGGACAAATATTTAATATATGAAACCTTTTGTTTCATAGTTGTTACAAGTGTCAGTGAGACAAGTATGTAGAGTGCAATGTTTTCAGAATAGAGCATATGACATTAAATGACACTCTTACCAAGGAGATCCAGAGGGGAAAAATTTGGAAGAATGCAAAGACATGTGATATAACAATAAATGTAAATGCATGGATATCAAAACATTTGCAAATACAAGGAGAAAATAGCAATAATCAAGACAACAAACATTATCACGAAGGATCATATGTTTTAAGCATCCACAACTAAACATAAAATTCAATTACACTTGAAGGTACAATCCAAATCATAAATTGTGCATGTTGCAAATCAATAAAACAATGGCATTCAAAGACACTGAATGAAGAAATATCATGGTAGTAGTTAGGGATAAGATCATAATGCCATGCTACAGGTATTAACATAGTCACATTAATGCTGATTTCAATGACCAAGAACCATCATACAATGGATTTGATGCAATATCCTGCAACATATGAATAACAAAAGAAGCCTACAAGGAAAGTCAATTGGGCACATAAATAAAAATGGCCTTATTATCATGAACATAAAAGGGTCTTAGATTTTACAACCTTTTCTGGATAAGGATAATCATCAAATGCATGGTCAAGTCCTATATAATAATGTTATTGACATAAGAAGTTCACTATCAGTTGAAGAATATCTATAACTTGAAAATAGAGCTACTTAAGAAGCATTGAATACAATAGCAAGACATATCTAAGATTACTATCATGATGGTAAGTGCATGTATGGGTATACTTCACTGACCTTATGAATATCACATTTAAATAAAAAATTATGCAATAGGACAACATGAATGCACAAACATAGATGGAAGAGTGCAATCACCTTCAACTGGAAGTGATATAGATAACCCCAAGGCATACACAATCACAATGATTACTGTTACAAATTAGAATATCAAAAGAAATGTTTTCTCCTCTTATGAAAGCAATAATATTACAATGAACATAATGGTGTGTGAAAAGATAATTCCATGAATTATTCTCAAAAGGAAGCAATGAGAAGATTCAATGATAGCATACAAGAGTCAAAGCATCAAAATATGCATGGGGTCTAGATGAAAAGTCAATACAATAGAAATGTGTCATCATAGAATTAGATCACAAGTATAATCTTGATCCATGAAGATCAATAGTATGTCATGAATGAATCATGTATGATAGTAACAAGGTATGCAACTATGAAATAAATATGATGCCATAAGGTATATTACAACAACCGTGAATCATAGCCAGAATTTTGTAGGAAAACAAAAGATGAAAGCATGTTGTTAAATTATGCTTAGAATTTGAATTCACACCTATGATCTTAAACTTTAGAAATGGAAAGGAGCATCATATAATTTTTTAATGCCTCAATGTGTTGAAGGTAAACAACTAAAAGAACTTTAAGGAGTGAACAACAATTTCCATATACAATAAAGATTTCAAATACAAATGCACTGGCTGTTACAACATAGTGCCTTTACAAATCTTTGGTTATATGTAAGCCATCAAGATATAAGTCTAGGAAAGGATACATGAATAAATTATTAGATTTTTACTACAAGATTGTTACACCCTGAATTAGAAGAAATCATATAGAAAATCTATTTGTAGAATTTCAAGAAAGTATGATTTTATGTTTTAGTTTGTCACAACAAAGGATATGATTTTGTTGATTGTGTCTACTAAAACCATCAACATTGATATAAAAGAGTAAACCTTCATTTTGAAATGACCCCAGGCATAGGGGCATTGAGTATTTCAAGGTCACAGGGATAAAGATAAACAATAGGGTTTGAACAGTCAACATCTGAACATGAAATATATGGAGCATCTACACAGATCTAAAATAGTGGAGTCCAGTGGTCAAACAAGGAATCCGCATCCCTCATAGGTCACAAAAAATAAAAAGATTATCCAAGAAAACACTTAAAGCGCATGGAGCTCGAAAAGAAAACCCGATATGCAAAGGGAGTTTAGGATTTTTTATTTGTCAAATATACATGGTTTGAGCCAGTAAAAAATAGAAACAAATCACATAAAAGATAGAAATATGAACATCAAAGTGATCTTCAATCAGTAGGGTTTTTAACTCCTTGATAAGAGCAACAGAAAAGGTCACAAACTTCTAGGAAAATGACATTTCTTAAGCCCATGTTTTCAATATACAAAAGCTAAGGTAAATTTCCATTTTGTTTGAGAAACCCATTTGTTGATGGAAAGATGAGATATGTAAGTGTACATGGACACATAAAAAAATGCACAGATCTCAAATAAAATATTAAGTAGTAGGAGATATTTTCCACAATAAGTCAAATTGTGATATTGCTATCAGGATTTAATGGTGTAGTTTTTGAGTCAAACTCATTGACCCATGTGTAGTTTTTCATGTGAACCACTACTCATGAAACATGGGTCAATGAGTTTGACTAAAAAACTACACAGTTAAATCTTGATAGCAATATCATAAAATATTAAGTATATAAAAAAAAACATCATAAATACCTTCTATATTATGAATCATATTCATGAAGTAGAGCTCAGAGTGACATAAAGGTAAGTAGAAATGTCAAATAAGGAGTCCATGACTACGACATGACAATAATGAAAATATTTCATCATTCTTTCTTGATATTATTTGATAGATGCACAAAGAAACATAGATCAGATTGGATAAAATCTTAAATTTACAAGAAAATGCACAAAGATAACTTCCAATTTCTTCCACAAAACCTTGTTTGTAGCCTCAAATACAAAGGAAAGTTCCAAAAAATATCAAAGTTTAAATGAGCCAAAAATTAGGGTTTGATGCCCTAATATTTCCACGAGTTGAGGGATAAGGCATTTTTGTCTTATTTTTTTATGAAAATTGTTGGAAACTGCAATTGAAACAATTATTGTATTGTCATTGATGTCAAACCTTAATTGGTAAGACTGTTGCTACTTAGGAAAGTACTATATCTATTGTATTGTTGTGAAGGGTTGGGGCAAGGTTGGTAACAATAGCACCTAGGGAAAGGTTGAGTTATCTTGATACTACAAAGTGTACTTGACTATGTTGTACAATGATGAGACAATGTATTGTTTATACTAGTAAGACTGAAGACTAAACTAGCAGGCTTGACCAAGCAAAAATGGAGAGATCATGTTTAAGCCGAGTAATGTTAGTGTCGATCAAGTCAGTGTACACTGAGCAAAATTCTAGTGTCGACCAAACAACAGTTAATTGCTGAGGAAGACAATGTAAGCTAAGGAAATTTTTTTAGTAATGACCGAGCTTTCTACATGAAGACCGAGTAGTTGATCATAGTATTGACCGAGCATCAACATTTTTATATTTGAAGAGAATTTAGTTTTGGAGCCGACATTGTCGAATTCTTGGATTATGTAAAATGTGTTGACTTTATTTATTGATTGTTTGAAAGCATTAAATACACTGTAAAATTTTTTATTGTAAATCTTTAAGAGATTTGATATGATTCTAAAAATGAAGCTGAAGAACATGAAGCGGGTAGATTCAATGAATCTGACCTAACCCTAAGATCTACAAATGAGATTGAGTGGCATAAGATGAGTTAACCTAATTGAGGAAAGCATTAAGGGAACCTGAGCATTAGATATGCCTGTGCATGGGTGAAAAAGAGAATGCTGGAAGATCAGTAAAGTTTTATTGACTGTATAAGCAGGAAAGGCTGAATGAGAATTGTGGTGGTTTCTTGAAGAAAAGTTTCGAGCATATCAAAGATGGAGATGGAAAAGTTTCAAAGTCAGTAAACCAGCATTAGTGTACAGAATCAGATTTGATATTTGCAAAGTGAGTAGTATATTTTTCAGATAAATATTGCTGCTACTTTCTAACCATTGTAACAGTCAAAATCCTTTTAACAGAGGTTGACCTAATAGTCATATGTTAAAACCTTTGAACAAGGTTGCATTCTAATGGAGTGTATGTCAGTCCTATAGCAAGGCTCACTTTTAACAGGGTGATTGAAATCCATTAACCGGTCACACCTAACAGTGTGTATTGTAACCTTTGATAGGGTTGGCTTTTAACCGAGCTCACTTCAGAAGAGTGAAAATAATAGTAGCATGTTACAAAGTGGGTTTTCCCACATTGGGTTTCCACTATAAATCCTGGTGTTAATACTTGTGTGAATGTTTTGGTTTGAACATTTCTATGTTTTACAAGATAAGTTACACCTGGGTAGTGGATTGCATTGTTATATGTTTCTATTATTGAATTAGTGATGACCGAGTTTGTTTTGGTTATTGGATTTGGTTTAAGGAAAAGTTTGTAAGTTTGTTTTATACATCAGGACCTGAGAAAAACTAATTCACCCCCCCTCTCTATTGTTCTAAATCATATTAACAATTGGTATCAGAGCTTTGCTGCTTATTATTAGTGTTTACAAAAACCTAGTTTAAAGGGACTTAAAGCAAATGATTAGGATGTATAAGAAGGAGGTACCGAAGTTGAATAAGGAAAACTTCTCTGCATGGAAAAGCTTGATGAAGTTGCATCTGGTGGGTATTGGTGACTCTGCAAAGTACTCCATTGAGAATAGCTATGTCTCACCTGTCACACCTTTGACTGCCGAAGAAATGAGAGCTAAGAAAGAACATAATCAGGTAATGCTGGAAATTGTATCTGCCCTAAGCTATCCAAAATTTGAGGACATTAAGGATTGCACAACTGCTAAGGATATGTGGGACACTCTTGCAAGGATCTATGGTGGTGACTTAAATGTACTAAAAGTAAAGGCTGAGAGTCTTAGAGATGAAATGAGAATGCAAGAAGGTGAAAAAATTGCACAATATTGTGGTAGAATAAAATAAGTTGTGAATCCTATTAGAGGAGCTAATGGGGTTATTAATGATGAAACTATAATTGGGAAAGTACTAAGAACCCTGCATCCTATATATGCTATTAAGATCTTAGCTATTCAGGAATCTAGATGCAACTCTGCTAATGTGCTTACTTTGGAAAGTTTGGTTGGTAAGCTGATTGCTTTTGAACTCTCTAACTATGATAATTTCACTGTTGGAAGCATTGGTAATGTTGAATCTGCTTTCAAGTCACAACTAGTTCTGACCAAACCTAAGAAAGAAAAAGAAAGATGCATAAGTTAAAGTGAAAGTGAAAGTGAAAGTGACAGTGACACCTCTGATGAAGAACTGGAAGATCTAGAAGCTCTTATGGCTAGAAGACTAAGAAGAGGAAAAGGAAAGTATAAGGGTAAACTCCCTATTATATGTTTTGCATGTAATAAAGTTGGTCATATAGTTGCTAGATGTCCTGATAGGAAGGATAAAGATGATGAAAGAAAAAGAAAACACAAATACATAAGAGATGACAAAAGCTACCGATGGAACAAAGAATACAAATGAAAAGGTAAGAAATCTTGTTACATTGCTGAAAATGAAATTGACACTGATAGTGTTGATTTTGAAATTGAGGTAGTCTATGTTGCAATGAAAGATGAACTTGATGAGGATGAGAAAACTGCATTGATATCCTATGTGAACAAGAATGATAAATGGATTATTGATAGTGGTTGTTCACATCACATGACTGGTGACAAAAATAAGTTTGAAACCTTACATCATTATAGAGGTAAAAGTGTAAAATTTGGCAATGATGCACCATGTCTTGTTAGAGGAAAAGGATTGATTAAACTGGCTGATAAGATATCTTGTGAAAATGCATATTGGGTTGAATGTCTTAATTATAATTTGTTAAGTGTTGCTCAGCTTAACATAACTGGTTACCGAGTGGAATTTCATCAAAAGAAAGCTAAAATATTTGATGCTACTAGAGAACTAATTGGAAGTGGAGATCAGACTAGAGGTAATTTTTTCTATCTTGACCTATCTGAAGAAACATGTATAATTGCACAACTTGATGATATTTGGTTATCGCATAAAAGGCTATGTCATGTTAACTTTGACAATCTGGTAGAGATAAGTAAGAAGAAAAAGGTAAGAGGTCTACCTAGATTGAAGAAACCTGAGAATGTGATGTGCAAGGAATGCCAGTTAGGAAAAATGACAAAGTCAAGTTTTAAGAGAAAATCCTTTACTTCTAAAAACATTTTAGATTTGGTTCATACTGACGTTTGTGGACCTATGGGTGTACAAAGTTACTGTGGTGCTAGATACTTTATCTTGTTTGGTGATGATCATACTAGGATGATGCATGTAATGTTTCTAAAAGAAAAATCTAACACTTTTCAATTCTTTAAGTGGTATTTGGCTAAGGTTGAGAAGGAGACAGGTAGGAACCTGAAATGTCTTAGATCTGACCGAGGTGGAGAATTTACATCAAGTGAATTCAATCTATTTTTCAATGATAGAGGAATTAAAAGACAGATGTCTGCACCTAGAACACCTCCACAAAATGGTATAGCAGAAAGAAGAAATAGATCTATCTTGGATTGTGCAAGGACATTGTTGATTGAAAAGAATGTGGCACATAAATACTAGAAAGAAGCTATAAGCACTACTATCTACACTCTTAACCGGGTATAGATCAAGAAAGGTACAAATCTGACACCCTATGAATTATGGCATGGGCATGCACCGAGTGTTAAATACTTTAGAATCTTTGGAAGTAAGTGCTATATATTAAAAGACACTAGGAATGGAAAGTTTGATGCTAAGAGTGATGAAGGCATATTCCTAGGATATTCCACAAAAACTAAAGCTTATAAGTGTTTGAACTCTAACACTAACAAAATTGTGGAAAGTGAGAATGTCAAAATTGATGAGTGTGCAGAAAGAAATAAAGCTAACAGCAAAAGAGAACCAGAAGATTATAGATCATTTGTGTACATTGAGGAAGAAGAAGAGGCAAGTAACAGACTTGCACCTGATGCTGAGTCTTAGGTAAGCAATGCTAAGCGACAGACAGATGCTACCGAGCATTAGAAAAATAGTGCCGAAAGAGAACAAGAACATGCCGAGCTACAAGAAAATGCTACCAAGTATCAGGAAGTGGTTGCCGAGCATTCAGAAGTTGAATCTAACAATCTTGTTGGGGAGCCTGATGAAATAGAGGAGAGAGGAGCTGAACCTATTTTGGAAAAATATGTAAGAAGACATCACAAGCCTGAATAGATAATTGGAGACAAAAATACTGGAATTCAAAGAAGAAGTAAAACTAAGGATCCAACATGCCTACTATGTGAATTTGAACCCAAGACAAAGAGTGAGGCATTGGAGAATGAAGACTGGATACAAGAAATGAATGAAGAGATTGACCAGATTGAGAAGAATGATACTTGGACTCTGGTGCCGAGACCTGAAAACAAAAATGTTATAGGAACAAAGTGGGTGTTTTGGAATAAGACAAATGAAAATGGTGAAATAACTAGGAACAAAGCTAGGCTGGTATGAAAAGGCTACGCACAAGAAGAAGGAATAGATTATCGGGAGACATTTGCCCTTGTAGCTAGATTGGAAGGAGTAAGAACTCTGCTTGCATATGCTGCTTATAAAGATTTCAAGGTATATCAAATGGATGTCAAGTCTACATTTTTAAATGGTATACTAGAAGAAGAAGTTTACATAGATCAGCCATAAGGTTTTATTAATCCAAATAGAAGACACATGGTGTGCAAACTGAACAAAGCACTATATGGATTGAAACAAGCTCCCAGAGCATGGTATGAGAGGTTTCACAACTACTTGATACAGATTGGATTTTCACGAACAAATGACACAAGAAATTTGTACATGAAAGATGAAGAAGGCAAAGGTATCCTGTTGGAAAATTTTTTTGTGGATGACATTATTTTTGGTGGACAAGATGCATTGTGTAAAATATTTTCAGATGAAATGCAAATTGAATTTGAAATGAGTATGTTTGGTGAGATCAAATTCTTTGTTTGTTTACAAGTATATCAGAAGAAGAAAGGAATTTTCATTACACGGTCTAAGTATGTTAATGAAATACTGAAAACTTTTGGGATGGAAGATGCTAAACTAGTGAGTACTCCTATGGTTATTGGACAAAATTTATCTAAGAATGATGATGCTGCAGAAGTGAATCAGACTTTGTACAGATCCATGATTGGAAAATTGTAGTATGTTGTACATAGTAGACCAGATATTGCACTAGTTGTTGGGATTGTGGCAAGATTCTCTACCAATCCTAAGGAAACACACATGATGGCTGTGAAAAGAATTATGAGATACTTGAAAGGAACTACTGACTATGGTGTATATTATAAGAAGGATGACAAATTTGAACTCAGAGTTTATATAGATGCTGATTGGGCAGGAAATGTAGATAACAGAAAGAGTACTAGTGGTGGAGCTTTCTTTCTTGGATAGAGATTAGTCTCCTGGATGAGCAAGAAACAAAATTGCATTTCCCAATCTACTGCCGAGGCTGAGTATGTTGCTACTGTAGTAAACTGTTCAAATCTAGTATGGATAAAACAATTGTTGATAGGCATGAAAGAAGAAATCACTGAACCTGTTGTTATTTTCTGTGACAACATAAGTGCTATCAATATTTCTAAGAATCTAGTGATGCACACTAAGACCAAGAACATTGCAATCAAGTATCACTACTTGAGAGAATTAGTACAAGATAAAGAAGTCCGAATGGAATATGTGAATACAAAAGAATAATTAGCAGACATATTCACTAAAGCTTTACCCAGAGAAGCTCATGAGTATTTGAGAAGTCAATTAGGGGTCCTTCCCCTAACTGAGGCTACCTAGTCAAGCTAGGAGCACTGCATCAAATATGCTACAACAAAATATTTGACAAATTGATGTAGAAGATTTTCACACTTTAGGGCTGGCCTAGAGTTGTGAAAAGGAGAAAAGACAAGGAATTAATCATAAGCAAGATGACAGAGGGAGAAACATTGAGCTACACATATATTATCTACATTTGATGGATGTATGTTTTTAGTTACTACTTTGGCATTTTTGTCAAAGAGGGAGATGAACTGATATGATAACACATAACACTGAAAGGTAAGGGTGATGAACTGAAATTAAGGATCAGGATAGAGGGAGATCTGAATACTTCTGACGATCACAAAAGTGAGGCTTATAGGATTTTGAATCAGAATGAATCTAAGGATATTATAAATTAATTCTTTGATGAATAGATAAGTTTTTTGATTGGTTGGTAATCCATGTGTTATTCAGGTGATATCATATGGTGTTGCCATCAATGCCAAAGAGGGAGATTGTTGGAAACTAATATTGAAACAATTGTTGTATTATCATTGATGTCAAACCTTAATTGGTAAGACTATTGCTACTTAGGAAAGTACTATATCTATTGTATTGTTGTGAAGGATTGGGGAAAGGTTGGTAACAATAGCACCTAGGGAAAGGTTGAGTTATCTTGATACTACAAAGTGTACTTGACTATGTTGTACAATGATGAGACAATGTATTATTTATACTAGTAAGACTGAAGACTAAACTGGTAGGCTTGACCAAGCAAAAATGGAGAAATCATGTATAAGCCAAGTAATGTTAGTGTCGATCAAGTCAGTGTATGCTGAGAAAAATTCTAGTGTCGACCGAACAACAGTTAATTGTCGAGGAAGACAGTGTAAGCCGAGGAAATATTTTTTAGTAATGACCGAGCTTTGTACATGAAGACCGAGTAGTTGATCACAGTATTGACCAAGCATCAACATTTTTATATTTGAAGAGAATTTAATTTTGGAGCTGACATTGTTGAATTCTTGGATTATGTAAAATGTGTTGACTTTATTTATTGATTGTTTGAAAGCATTAAATGCACTATAAAATGTTTTATTGTAAATCTTTAAGAGATTTGAGATGATTCTAGAAATGAAGTCGACGAACATGAAGCGGGTAGATTCAATAAATCTGACCTAACCCTAAGATCTACAAATGAGATTGAGCGGCATAAGATGAGTTAACCTAATTGAGGAAAGTATTAAGGGAACCTGAGCATTAGATATGCGTGTGCATGGGTGAAAAAGAGAATGCTGGAAGATCAGTAAAGTTTTATTGACTGTATAAGCAGGAAAGGCTGAAGGAGAATTGTGGTGGTTGCTTGAAGAAAAGTTTCAAGCAGATCAGAGATGGAGATGAAAAAGTTTCAAAGTCAGTAAACCAGCATTAGTGTACAAAATTGGATTTGATATTTGCAAAGTGAGTTGTATAATTTTTAGATAAATATTGCTGCTACTTTCTAACCATTGTAAGAGTCAAAATCCTTTTAATAGAGGTTGACCTAACAGTCATATGTTAAATTATTTGAACAAGGTTGCATTCTAATGGAGTGTATGTAAGTCCTATAGCAAGGCTCACTTTTAATAGGGTGATTGAAATCCTTTAACCAGGTCACACCTAACAGTGTGTATTGTAACCTTTGACATGGTTGGCTTTTAATCGAGCTCACTTTAGAAGAGTGAAAATAATAGTAGCATGTTACAAAGTGGTTTTTCCCACATTGGGTTTCCACTATAAATCCTCGTGTTAATACTTGTGTGAATGTTTTGGTTTGAACATTTCTATGTTTTACAAGTTAAGTTACAGCTGGGTAGTGGACTGCATTGTTATATGTTTCTATTATTGAATCAGTGATGACCGAGTTTATTTTGGTTATTGGATCTGATTTAAGGAAAAGTTTGTAAGTTTGTTTTATACATCAGGACCTAAGAACAACTGATTCACCCCCCCTCTCTGTTGTTCTAAATCATATTAAAAAAAATATCTCAACTATTACCCCGTGGAGATGTTCTAAGCTAAGTGTTATACTTAGAAATTAATTTTTGTTTTCTTTATTTTTGTATTGACACATAATGTAAAATAGTGTTAAAAAAATTATAATTATAAATAATTTTATTAAACATTATTCAGATAAGTGAAAAATATAGAAAATTAGTGTTTCATATTGCATAATTACATCTTTGTAAGATCATTCACTAAGTAATAAGTTTGGACTACTAGTGAATTATTCCACGTGCAATCATAAACATGTGTTTTTTGATAAGGGGATTTATGAGAAGACCTTATGGATAGGGGTGGTTGAATCAGTTTGAAGACAAGGGGAGGGTATATAGGAGTTTGGAGTCAATCTAGGGGAAGGTTGGAGCATTTTTTGCTTTCCTTTATGGAGGACTTGGTCAAGTTTGATCATTTCACCCTTATTGAGAACTTTTGGTGGAGGTTTAGGTGGTGAATTTTTGCCTTGTTTTTTGTGTCCCACCAAAATCGGTTGGTGGTTCCTTCTTTGATGAATTTTAGGAGGGAGTTGGCTTTGTACCTAGTGATTTTGGTAACTCATTTTTAGTTAGTTCTCATTATGTAGCTGGCTATTTTTAGTGATTTCTTGGATTCCTTCAGTATTTTATTTGCATCATTTGTAAATCTTTTGGATATATGACATATAGTAACATGTTTTGGAGATAATTTTTTTTGAGTTATTGTGCCCTCTTATTTATCTATATTTTGTGTACACTTAGGTGATTTGATGAAAAATTACTAGTGAATTCTTTATTTCCTTGTGGCTTTTGTCTCATCTTAAGTACCATTTTGAAGAGAAATAGATCATTTAAAGGTTATAAATTGTATTTTCAAAAGTGCATGTATCTAAGCTATGAAGTGTTCTTCCCCCTAAGAATTTTAACTTCAGAACCTTTTAATAAAATATTTATGCATGGATGTGTAGGAGTGAGTTGTGTAATTTTTAAACTTAGTCATTCTTAACCAAGAACCTGATTAGCTAAGTCTTCATGATCTTTTTTCAAATTCGATGTATCACCTCTCTTCAGTTTTCAAGTTCATTTCATTTTTAATAATTTTTAGTTTATGTCCATTCTTAACCCTTTCCCTCTAAGAGAATTAAGGTTATTGTAAGTTTTAGGTAATACCTTAGGAATTTGGCCTTCTTTGGAGGTTCTTTCTATTTTAGGTGACCCACAAACCTAGAAAGTTCCTATGCTTTTCCAAAAAGATACGTTTTGCAACTTATCCTAGGGTGCAATTTTTGAGAGGTAACAATGGCTTCTATTTTAGTGGACCTAATTCCACATCTCTCTATTGGTGTGGTTCCTTTTGGCCATGCAAACCCTTCTCTAAATGTTTCTCCTGATTTAATATATCCTTTGGTAGTTGATGTACATTGTTACCAACACTCTAATCCTAGTACCGACTATCCCACAATGGGGGTTCCACTACCATGTGATAAGGACCCTAGTAATAGTATCACTTGGAAGGTTTTTTTTCGGTGAATAAATAATCACTTTATCTCTTATTCTCCTTCCCCTATTGTGAGTGAACTGGCTTCCCAATATTGATGTGGATCACTAGTTGTGCTACTATTGTATTGTTAATGGTTTGTTATGATGAACTACAACTAATTGAATATCTGGATGAGCTGAAGAAATAATGATTAGAGATCACTAAGCTACTGAAGTGATATGTAAGATTGATGAAGGGTACTCCCCTTAATACCACAAACACATAACAAAAATAGAGAACAACAACAATATGCAAGAACATAAAATTGGCTTCTTATTATCTCCACAAATGTGGAATTACAAACTTTCAGAATTACAATATGCAAAACCACATGGGAATTCCCTTACAATATTCTATAGGACAAAGTCTTGAATCAATACCTAGATCTACTACCCAGAACTGCCCTAGACAACACTACAGGCCTTCTTTATATAGGCACTTTCCACCGCCTGAGAAGGTTCTAGAAATTTAGCCCTTAGGGTTGACCAACTTAGAATTATTTTATTTTTCAATTTATTACATCAAATTCGGCTCAAAATAACTTTTGAAACCCGAACAAAAATTTTGAAGGAAAATTATTTTTCACCATTTTAGGTGCCCGACTTCTAGAGACCATAAGTCATCACCAGTTGACCCGATTGACTATTATAACCCCATTTCAAAAAGGCCGCGAAGCGCTCTATAGGATTGACTCGCACAAGCGCCTATCACCTAAATTCTCAACCTCATCCGAGGCCTCTAAAGCCTTCAAAATTGAGCTCAAAGTTTTTATACCCTGCTGCCAATACCGAAAATCTTCAATATCTTCAAAACTAGACCTGATCTAGCCATGAAACCTTACTGGCAGGCTGATATGACTGAGATGAACCTCCACATGTAAAATCATAACATTCCAAGATTTATGACCAACTTACTAAAAACAACAAGTTTCCATAAATAGTAGCTCTACACAAGATAGCCCTTATTGAATACAAAAACATAAATATTTTTGGGTGATGCAAGATTTCACTTACACCCTGGATGCTCCTGCATCAAACACCCAGGGTAATTTGAGAAGTGACCCCGTCACGTCTCAGGTGTGTAGAGGAAAACCAAGATGGTTAACCTCCTCCTTTGTTAGCCATGATGAATCTTCAATAGGTCATCCTTTCCACTTGACCAGATATTCTTCATATGTCCTGTGCCTTGTGCTTCTGCCAACATGACTATCCAGTATGTCTTAATTCTCCTTGATATCTAAACTAGTTGCTGGAATACTCCATTGTGTTGTTGTAACCTCATCTTCAACACCTCCTTCATGATACTCTGTCAGATCTGAAATGTTAAACACTGGTGAAATATTCAGCTCAGTAGGCAATTCTACCTCATCTGCATTTCCTAAATCATGCTTCTTCAGTATCCTGCATGGCCCAAACTTCTTCATTTTCAACTTGTTATATGTACCAATTGGAAATCTTTCCTTTTGCAAATGAACCATGATGTCATCTCCAACTTGAAATTCCTTATGCCTCTTTTTCTCATCTGCCTTAGCCTTATACTATGCATTCATCTTGGTAATGTGCTTCCTCACCTCCTCATGGATGTTCTTCAAATGTTCTACAAAATCCTCAGCTTCAACACTACTTATTTCTCCTTTATCTATCTTTCTCAATTCAGATGTATTTCTGGGACTATTTCCATATACAACCTAGAATGGTGATTTACCAGTGCTCCTATTGACATAATTATTGTATGCAAATTCTACCTGTGGTAAAATCAAATCCCATCTTGTTGGCTTATCTCCAACCAAACATCTCAGCAAATTCCCCAAACTCCTATTCACCACCTCTGTCTATCCATCAGTCTATGGATGATGTGATGAGCAGAACTTCAAATCTATCTTCAACTTCTTCCATAATGTACGCCATAAATATCCAACAAACTTAGTGTCCCTATCTGAAACTATACTCTTTGGCAAACCATGTAGTCTCATTACTTCTCTGAAAAATAATTCTACTACATGAACATCATCATTCATCTTCTTGCAGGGAATAAAATGTGCCATCTTTGAAAATCTGTCAACTACCACAAAAATTGAATCATGTCCTCACTGTGTCCTTGGTAATCCAAGAACAAAGTCCATACTGATATCCTCCCAAGGCTTCTCTGGTATATGTAACGGCTGATACAACCCTGTATTCTGCTTCACTCCTTTTTCTATCTGACATACTCTGCAACTCTGTGCAACTCTGTACAAACTTCTTGACATCTTGCTACAACTGTAGCCAATAATAATTCTCACTAACCAAAGCAAGAGTTTTATCTCGACCAAAATGTCTAGCCAATCCTCCGCTATGCTTCTCCTTGATGAGATTCTCCCTCATAGAACTTCTTGGACTGCACAACTGACTCCCTCTGAATAGCTTATCATCCTGAATGACAAAATCTAGCTACTTCATTCTGTCTAGAGTAATAGGTTCTTTACAAGCTTTCCAAGCTTCACCAAAATCAGGATCCTCTGGATACAAATTCTTGAGTTCCTTGAACCCAACCACCTCAATCTGCATCTCTATCAGCAATAGTTACCTTTTGCTAAGCACGTCTACAACCCTGTTAGACTTTCCACTTCTGTGTTTCAAAACAAATGTATAACTCTGCAAAAACTCAACCCATTTCAAATGCCTTTGATTCAACTTTCCTTGACTATTCAAATATTGCAAAGCTTGATGATTAGTATACAAAACAAACTCCTTAGGAAGCAAATAGTGTCTCCACTTCTTCAATGCTTGAACTATAGCATAAAATTCTTGATCATAAACATAATATTTCCTCTTGGCATCATTTAACTTCTCACTGAAATAAGCAATAGGTTTACCTTCTTGGCTCATAACAACTCCTATTGCAGTACCACTAGCATCACAGTCTACTTGAAACACCTTATTAAAATTTGGAAGTGCTAAAATAGGTTGTTCTGTAACTTTCTGTTTCAAGAGTTTAAAACTCTTATCTGCCCCATTAGTCCACTTGAACTCTTTTCTATCCCCTCTCATTGTTTCAGCCAAGGGTCCACAAATATTGCTAAAATTTCTGATAAACTTTCTGTAAAAACTAGCTAGACCATGAAAAGATCTTACCTTAGTAGCACTCCTTGGAGTAGGCCATTCAAGGATAGCCTGTACCTTCTCTGGGTCCATTTTTAGACCTTCTACTGAAACTACAAATCCCAAATACACTAACTCTTTCTTCACAAAACTGCACTTCTTCAAATTAATCAACAATTTCTCTTCTCTCAACTTCTCAAATACCATATGAATATGCATCATATGCTCCTCCAATGTCTTACTAAATATCAAAATATCATCTAGGTAAACAATGACAAACTTACCCAAAAATTATTTCAGAACCTCGTTCATGAGCCGCATGAAAGTGCTCGGTGCATTGGTTAGCCCAAAAGGCATGACTAACCACTCATACAGTCCTTCCTTTGTCTTGAAGGTAGTCTTCTATTCATCTCCTTCTTTGATCCGAATCTAGTGATATCCACTCTTCAGATCTATCTTTGAAAAATACACAGCTCCACTCAAACAATCCATAATATCATCCATTCGTGGCAATGGAAACCTATACTTGATTGTGATCTTGTTTATTGCTCTGGAATATGTACACATCCTCCATTCTCCATTCTTCTTTGGTGATAATACTACTGGTACGACACAGGGACTTAGACTCTCTCGAATCAACCCCTTTTGCAATAACTCATGTACTTGTTTGTTCAACTCTTCACTTTCTGCAGGTGTCATTCTATGTGCTGCCTTGTTTGGAAAAATAGCTCTTGGAATCAAATCCATCTAATGAATGATCTTCCTTACCGATGGTAATCCATTAGGTACATTATCAGATACAATATCCTGAAACTCATTCAACAAATCTGCAACCTCTACTTCCTCTTTACTAGCTCTTGGAATTAAAGAAAAACACACATGCTCATGCCTCATACCATCTAGGAATTTTGTTCCATCAACAAATGTTATTCTTGCATTACCACATACCTTTTCTTCGGTCTTCTTCAATGGCTTTAGCTTATGTCACACTCCATCCTTTGTTAGGGAATAGGTATTCACATGACCATCATGTACAACATATCTATCAAACTACCACGGTCTACCCAACAACATATGACATGCATCCATAGATATGATATCACATAGTACCTCATCTTGGTACCCGTCGATCTTGAACTTTACTAGGCACTATTCACTGACCATGACCTTGTGGTCATCCTGCACCCAAGCAATCTGATATGGATGTGAGTGTTTCTATCTCTTGAGCTTCAACCTTGTCACCATCTCTTCTAACACCAAATTGTCAGTGCTTCCAATATCAATAATCACATCACAACATTTACCCTCACACTTGCATCTAGTGCGAAACAGGCTCCTCCTTTGTTCAGGTTCATTCTCACCACTTAGCAGAACTCTTCTGTTAATCAGTGTTTCTCCTCTTTTAGCATCTTCAGAATTTGATGATCTAGCATCTTCATCTACATGTGCAACTCTGGCATGGCCTTCATTCCTCCTATCTATCCTTCCTTGGCATTGAGGACATTCAAATGCCCTATGACCTTCTTATCCACAGGGAAAACATGTTCCACGAAAGCCTCCTCTTCCTCTTCCTCTCTGATCTCTATTATTCTGATCTTGGAAACGATTGGAATTGTTTCCTCTCTGATTTTGACTACTACTGGCCTCATCCTTCTTTTTCAGATCTTCATTTCGGCCTCCATATGACCATCCACTAGATCGTCCACCATGACCTCTTCCATTTTGTCTGCTCTCAAACTTCTTGTTCAAATTTTCCTCCACTTTTAGGGCAAACTAGTATGCCTCTTCAATACTGTTCATTCAAACCAAATTTAGCTCCTCCTGAATGCTTGGCCTCAACCCATTAAGGTAATGAGAAACTTTCTTCTTATCAGCTTTTGCATGGACTGTTCTGATGAGGATTTGATAGAACTCCTTTGTATACTCCTGAACAGATCTTCTTGCTTGCTTCAAACTTTGCATCTTCTTCAGTAGGTCATGCTCATAATCAATAGGAATGAACTGTCACTTCAATTTATCCACCATTCGATCCCATCTTGTGATTTTATCTTTCCCTCTTCTATTTCACTCCAATTGAATCTCTTGCCACTAGATCTTCGCATGACCTTTCAGTCTGGCCTTCACGAATTTGACCCTATCATGATCCTCAATATCTTCATACTCAAAATATTCTTCACATTCATTGATCCATTCAATCAATTCTTCTAGGTTAAGATTTCTTGAAAATGTAGGAACCTCGATCTTAGGTCTTTTTCTGATCTTGGAAATGGCCCGAAAAAGCCTTTCTTCTCACGATTCAAAATTTCACCTTCTTCTTCTTGATCATCATTTCCTTCTTCAACTTCATCCTCACTTTCATCTTTGACGTTAAGATTCATTCCTCTATGAATCTCTTCTTGCAATGCTTGCACTTGTCTTTGGAGCACTCTAACCTCAGGTTTTACAACACCAACTCTTCCACCACATTCCCTTCATTGAGGCATTTTCGTGATGCACGTTGAAACCCTAACCATGGTCCTGGAGAAAACTACCTCATAGTCGGTGATCTATTTACACACTCAGGAACTCCTGCTCTGATACCACTTGATGAAGTGTGCTCCCCTTAATACCACAAACACATAACAGAAATAGAGAACAACAACAATATGCAAGAATAGAAAATTGGCTTCTTATTATCTCCATAAATGTGGAATTACAAAATTTTAGAATTACAATATGCAAAGACACATGGGCATTCCCTTACAATATTCTGTAGGACAAAGTCTTGAATCAATACCCAGATCTACTACCCAGAACTGCCCTAGACAACACTACGGGCCTTCTTTATATAGGCACTTTCCACCGCCCGAGAAGGTTCCAAAAATTTAGCCCTAAGGGCTGACCAACTTAGAATTATTTTATTTTTCAATTTATTACATCAAAGTCAGCTCAAAATAACTTTTGAAACCCGAACAAAAATTTTGAAGGAAAATTATTTTCCGCCATTTCAGGTGCCCGAGTTTCGGAGACCATAAGTCATCACCAGTTGACTCGATTGACTATTATAACCCCATTTTGAAAAGGCCACAAAGCACTCTACAGGCTTGACTCATGTAAGCGCCTATCACCCAAATTATCGACCTCAGTCGAGGTCTCTAAAGCCTTCAAAACTGAGTTCAAAGTTTCTGTACCTTGCTGCCAATACCGAAAATCTTTAATATCTTCAAAACTAGACCTGATCTAGCCATGAAACCTTACTGGCAGACTGATATGACTGAGATGAACCTCCACATGTAAAATCAAAACATTCCGAGATTTATGACCAACTTACTAAAAACAACAAGTTTCCATAAATAGCAGCTCTGCACAAGATAGCCCTTATTGAATACAAAAACATAAATATTTTTGGGTGATGCAAGATTGCTCTTACACCCTGGATGCTCCTACATCAAAGATGATTAAATCAATCAATATGTTGTCATTGATGTCAACTAGTTTTGATAGTACTTATCATGATAGTTACAAACATCTGAACATCTATTGAAGGAAGAAAAGATGAAGAACTAAGATATTTACATAAGGAGAAGATGGATATGACAGATAAGGATAAGGTAAACATTGGGTAACTTATTGATGAGTCTATGGCTTTATATTTTTTACTTGAGCATGTTAAATTAATCTATTATGAAGAAGAGATTTGAATTGAACAAGTCAATGTGGTCGGTAATTGAAGACTTCTATATACACTAAGCCAGTGCAGTGTATACCGAGTGACAGTAATAACCGAGTTAGTTATCACCAATGCATTTCAGTATTAACCAAGCATAGATGAAAACATTAAATGCAAAGAACAACCGACTAAAATTGATGAGATAGATATTGTTATAATTTCAAGGTTAATGATGAAGTTAGTTATGAGATCCATGACTGACATAATTTAGAGATGATCTAAAGGATGAGATTGAAACATGTTAAAGACACATCTACCGAGGAAGGTTTAACTGACAAAATGGACGATGGAGATTATGAAGAAAAATCTAATGGATGATATGAAAATGGTTTGCTTGTGTAGATATAAGAGATATGAATTTCATTGTTGAAACATGTCAGACAGAAGGAGACTGCAGAGATTTTGCATGAAGATTTTATTCATGCATTCCTGATCAAACTAGTTATAGAAAGAATTGAGCTGCAGACATTACCAAGTGTAAGAGAACTATTTATTCAGTGAAAGTAAGTTTAGAAATATTGAGGAAGTGAATTGATTAATGATCAGAGGATTTTATGAGCATAGCATAGATCTAAATATTTGCAATTGAGTTATATTTGAATCAGATCAGTACTGTATCAGTTTAACCATTGATTCAGAAAATCTCTTAACTGAGTGGACTTAATAGTCTTATTGTACTATCCTATGACATTCGTTGAATGTAAAGTGTTATCTTATTGACCACATAGTGAATGTTGGTCAAAATTTAACTGTTAGTGATAAATCCTCTAACTAGGTCACACCTAACAGTGTGCATTGTAACCTTTAATAGGGTTGGCTCATTACCGAGCTCACTTTAGAAGAGTGAATTATTTTGGGTTACTGGTCCCAGGTGGTTTTTCCCTTAGCAAGGTTTCCATGTTAAATCATTGTGTTATGTGTTATTTGTTATGATTGTTTTGCTATCATACTTTACATACTGCATAGTTGATTTAGTTGGTAATCACAATTGGATAATTACTGGTATTCGGTAAAGTGAACAGACAAATTGCTCTTTTATGTTACTGAGATGCATAAATTGTTGAAATTTTTTTGTATGGTACATTTGTGAGTTTGGGATTGTAGGATAACTAATCTAACTGATTTACTCCCCTCTCAGTTATTCTAACAATTAGTATTAGAGCAATATTGGTTGCTTGGAAGAAAGTTTTAAGGACTTGAGTAGAAAGATCACAAGATGTATAAGAGGGAAGTGCCTAAGCTGAACAAAGATAACTTCAAAACATGGCAAAGCCAGATGAGGCTTCACATATTTGGAATTGGAGAATCTGCTATACATTTACTTAACAATGGCTACTTACAACTGAATGTTGGAACTATGATTCTTGATCAGTTGAGAGACAAACATGAACATAATATTACTATGATAGAGATTGTTGCTGCTCTATCTAATGCTGAATTTGAGGATGCCAAGGATTGCACTACAATGAAGAAAATGTGGGATAAACTTGCTATAGTTTATGGTGGCGATGTGATGTGATGAGAGTTAGAGCTGAAAGCTTGAGAGGCAGATTTGATGACATGAAGATGAAGGAAGGTGAGAACATCACACAATACTCAAATTGAATCAAAGAGGTATTCAATGCTATCCGAGGAGTAGGAGGTACTATTGATGAAGATACTGTGGTAAGTAATATATTGAGAACCTTGTTGCCTATCTATGCAATCAGAATATTTTCTATTCATGAAATGAGGTCTGCACCTAATAGCACTCTTACTCTTGATAGTTTTATTAGAAAGGTAACTACTTTTGAGCTGAATAATTTTGACAATAATTTTGTACTAAGTGTTGAGTCTTCTTTTATGTCATCTCTTAAGATTGGTAAATATAGCAGTAAGCATAATGTAAAGAATGAAAGTGACAGTGACAACAGAGATGATCTTGATGAGCTTGAAGCACTTATGGCCCGAAGACTTTAAAAAGGTAAAGGAAGATATAAGGGAAAATTACCTTTAGCTTGTTTTAATTGTAAAGAGATTAGCCATATTGCTACTAGATGTCCTAACAGGAAAGAGGAAGATAAAGACAATGATCGATCTAGTGATGGAAAGTTTGGCAGAAGGAATAATAGAGGAAACTAACACTACAACAGAGATAACCGAGATTAAAAAGACAAAGGATAGAAGGCATTTTACCTTGTTGGTGAAGATGACACTGGCACCAACACTGATGATAAAATTAAAGTGGTATTTGTTTTAATGAAAGATGATTCAAAACATGAGGAAAGTTATGTAGAAACAACCCTTATTTCTAAAGTAAATAAGAATGATACTTGGATTATTGATAGGTATACATCACATGACTGGTGATGAAGATAAGTTTGATCATCTTGAGCATTATAATGGATGATCAGTGAAAATAGGAAATGATACACCTTGTTAGGTGAAAGGAAAAGGGTCTATCTTATTGAATGATAAGATTAGATGTGATAATGCATACTGGGTAAAAGAACTTAACTACAATTTGTTGAGTATAGCACAACTGAATAACTCAGGTCACCGAGTTGCATTTGAAATGAAGAAGGTGAAAATCTATGATGAAAATGGAAAGCTTGTCAATACAGGAGGATAATCAAAAGGTAATTTATTCTATCTTGACAATGCTGAAACTTCTTATTTACTGGTGAAGAATGAAGATGTATGGTTATGGCATAAGAGGCTATGTCATGTAAACTTTGATAACATCATTATGATTAGTAGGAAGAGAAAAGTTAGAGGATTACCGAGTCTAACCAAACTTGATCATGTTATGTGCCATCAATGTCAGAAAGGAAAGATGACCAAATCTAGTTTTAAAAGTAAAGGCTATTCATCTAAAGGTATTTTGGAGTTGGTACACACCAACCTATGTAGTCTTATGAGAACTCAGAGCTACTATGGTGACAAATATTTTATTTAATTTGTTGATGACTACTTTAGGATGATGACAGTAATGTTCTTAAAAGAAAATTCTGAGGCATTAAAATTGTTTAAACGGTATAAGGATAAAGTTGAAAAAGAAACCAGAAAAGAATTGAAATGCTTAAGGTTTGATAGAGTAGGTGACTTTATTTATGATGAATTCACTAATTTCTGTAATGATCATGGAATAAAAAGATAGGTTTTTGCACCTAGGACACCGCATCAGAATGGAATTGCTGAAAGGAGGAACTAATATATTGTTGATTGTGCCAGAACATTGATGATTGAGAAAAATGTTGCAAAAATGTACTGGAGAGAGGTAGTTAGCACTGTAGTATAGACTCTGAACCAAGTTCAACTAAAGAAAGACACAAACAAGATACCTTATGAGTTATGGTTTGGATATACACCGAGTGTAAGTTATTTTAGAATCTTTGGTAGTAAGTGTTATATTCTCAAAGATGATAGGAATGGTAAATTTGACTCTAAAGGTGATGAAGGAATATTTTTAGGATATTTTACTAAGAGTAAAGCTTATAAATGTTTGAACAAGGTTACTAATAAAATGATAGAAAGTGCTAATGTAAGAGTTGACAAGTTTTTTGAAAAGAATGATGAAGAAATCATGAAGGAACTAGAAGACTATGGTAGGTTCACATATGTTGAAGATCCAGGTTATCTTTCGAAGCCACAGGCTGAGTCTACTGAGCATTAGGAAAATGCTACCGAGAATCAACAAATGCAAACTAAGAATCGGGAAGAAGCTACCAAGTAGGAAAATGAACTTGAACCGAATGATGAGCAAAGAAGAGAACAAGTGCTAGCAATATTTGTTAGAATACACCATTCGCAGAATCAAATCATTGGAGATAAGAAAGTTGTCATGTTGACCTGAAGTAAATTAAGACATAACACATGCTTAGTTTATGAATTTGAACCTAAGAATGTTAGGGATGCACTTGAAAATGAGGAATGGATCAAGGCTATGAATTAGGAATTTGAATAGATTGAAAAGAATAAGACATGAACATTAGTACCTAGACCGAAAGATAAAAATGTAATTGGTACTAAGTGGATTTTTAGGAACAAGTTAAATGAAAATGGTGAGGTCACTAGGAATAAGGCAAGACCTGTATGCAAGGGATATGCACAAGAAGAAGGTATTGATTATGGTGAAACCTTTGCACCTATTGCTAGACTTGAAGGAGTCCGTATACTACTTGCATATGTTGCACATAAGGGATTCAAAGTATATCAAATGGATGTGAAATCATCTTTTCTGAATAGAATTCTTGAGGAGGAGGTCTACATAGAACAACAAGAAGGTTTTGTTGATCCAAATCAGAAGAACATGGTATGTAGACTACACAAAGCTTTGTATGGACTAAAGCAAGCACTGAGATCATGGTATGAAAGACTACATGCTTATCTTATCAGTATTGGCTTTGTAAGGACTAGTGAAAACAATAATTTGTACATGAAAGGTGAATCTGATGATGATATTTTGATTGCTGAAATATTTGTTGATGATATAATCTTTGGTGGACATGATCTGATTTGCAAATATTTTGCTGATGAAATGAGAAAGGAATTTGCGATGTCAATTTTTGGAGAGATTAAATTCTTTCTAGGTTTGCAGATTATACAACAGAATGATGGGATTTTCATCACTCAATCAAAATACATTAAAGAAGTGTTAAATTTTTTTGGCATGGAAGATGCAAAACTAGTAGGAACATCAATGGTAACTAGATGTAAAATGATAAAGGATGATGAATCTACAGAATGAAATTAGACACTGTACCAATATATGATTGGAAAACTGATGTATGTGGTACACAGTAGGCCTGATATAGCACATGTTGTTGGGATTGTGGCAAGATTTTTTGCCAATCCTAAAGATTCACATATGGTTGCAGTTAAAATAATTTTGAGATACTTGAAGAAGACAAAAGACTATGGTTTATGGTACACAATGGAAGGAAAATTTGAACTCCAACTTTACACTGATGTAGATTGGATTGGAAACATTGATGACCAGAAGAGCACAACCAATGGAGCATTATTTTTAGGAGAAAGGCTTGTGACTTGGATAAGAAAGAAAAAAGCATGCATTTCTCAGTCTACTGCTGAAGTAGAGTATGTTGTTTCTACTGCAAATTGTTCAAATATTTCTTGGATTAAACAAGTGTTGGAAGGAATGAATGAGGTAATCATTGACCTAGTGATTATATATTATGACAACACTAGTGCTATAAATATTTCCAAGAATCCTGTGATGCATTTAAAAAAAAACCATATATCTATTAAGTATCACTACTTAAGGGAAAAATTTCAAGAGAAGCAGGTGAAATTGGAATTTGTAACATCTAAAGAACAACTTGTTGATATCTTTAACAAACCCTTACCGAAGGACACATTTGAATATTTGAGGACTAAACTAGGGGTCTGTCCCCTGTCTATCAGTCACTAAGGTGATCTAGAGGTTGCATCAACCTACACTTTATTAGAAGATCATTCATGTTGATGCACATAGCTCACACTTTAGTTTTTCTAAGGTTGTGAAAGATTGTAGAAGCTGGAACATGAATTTTCTTATCAGTACATGAAGGTACTTTATCTAGATTGAACAATAGAGAATTACTTGGCTACTGAAGAGCTGTTTATATTATTTGGCATTGTTGTCAAAGGGAGAGGAAATGCATATGAAAAATTAGTTAGTGAGAATACAAACAGGGAGAGAACTTGCATATTGGAATATTTGTTGCTGAGAATAAAAACAATCTGAGAACTGAAAAAGATCAAATCTGCAGGGGGAGTCTACATGGAATACTATTTTTTTTTAGTGATTAAACATATTAAATATCAAGCTAGGGAGAGCTTACCAAGCTACAAAATTTACTTACATAGTTGTAGAATACATGTTTGGTATGTGTATGACATATTTTCATATTGCTTGTGTTTCCATCAATGCCAAAGGGAGAGATTGATGAACTACAATTGATTGAATATCTGGATGAACTAAAGAAACAATGATTAGAGATCACCAAGCTACTGAAGTACTAATATGTAAGATGATTAAATCAGTCAATATGTTGTCATTGATGTCAACTAGTTTTGACAGTACTTATCATGATAGTTACAAACATTTGAACATTTGTTGAAGGAAGAAGAGATGAAGAACTAATATTTTTACATAGGGAAAAGATGGATATGATAGATAAGGATAAGGTAAACATTGGGTAACTTATTAATGAGTCTATGGCTTTATATTGTTGACTTGAGCATGTTACATTAATCTATTATGAAGAAGAGATTTGAATTGAACAGGTCAATGTGGTCGGTAATTAAAGACTTTTGTATACACTGAGCCAGTGCAGTGTATACCGAGTGACAGTAATAACCAAGTTAGTTATCACCGACACATTTCTGTATTAACCAAGTATGGATGAAAACATTAAATGCTAAGAACAACTGACTAAAATTGATGAGTTGGATATTGTTATGATTTCAAGGTTAATGATGAAGTTAGTTATGAGATCCACGACTGACATAATTCAGAGATGATCTAAAGGATGAGATTGAAATGTGTTAAAGACACATCTGCCGAGGAAGGTTTAAGTGGCAAAATGGGTGATGGAGATTATGAGGCAAAATCTAATGGCTGATATGAAAATGGTTTACTTTTTTATATAAGAGATATGCGTTTCATTGTTGAAACATGCCAGACAGAAGGAGACTACAAAGATTTTGTGTGAATATTTTATTCATGCATTCTTGATCAAACTTGTTATAGAAATAAATGAGCTACAGACATTACCAAGCGTTAGAGAACTATTTACCGAGTGAAAGTAAGTTGAGAAATATTGAGGAAGTGAATTGATTAATGATCAGAGGATTTTATGAGCATAGCATAGATCTAAATATTTTCAATTGAGTTGTATTTGAATCAGATCAGTACTGTATCAATTTAACCATTGATTTAGAAAATCTCTTAACTGAGTGGACTTAGCAGTCTTATTGTACTATCCTATGACATTCGTTGAATGTAAAGTGTTATCTTGTTAACCCCATAGTGAATGCTGGTCAAAAGTTAACTGTTAGTGATAAATCCTCTAACTAGGTCACACCTAACAGTGTGAATTGTAACCTTTAACAAGGTTGGCTCTTTACTAAGCTCACTTCAGAAGAGTGAATTATTTCGGATTACCAGTCCCAGGTGGTTTTTCCCTTAGTAGGGTTTCCACATTAAATCATTGTGTTATGTGTTATTTGTTATGATTGTTTTGCTATCATATTTTACATACTACATAGTTGATTTAGTCGGTAATCACAATTGGATAATTACTGGTATTCGGTAAAGTGAATAGATAGATTGATATTTTATGTTACCGAGCTGCATAAATTGTTGAAATTGTTTTGTAAGGTACATTTGTGAGTTTGGGACTGTAGGATAACTGATCTAACTGATTCACCCCCCTCTCAGTTATTCTAACATGTTCTTAACCTTATTGTAAATACCTTACTTGCAATCGCCAACACCTTTGTTAATGTGTTTTTGATCTATTGGAGCCTTTTGGCTATGGTTGTGTAAGGGTTAGCCCCCTTGCAAGACTACTAAAATTAATCAAAAATATTGTAATTCATTATTTATTATTAATATGTAATTAATGGTTCTACTTTAACAATGTTATTTTTGTTAACTTCTTCATTATTCATTTAAAGTAAATAATTTTTTTATTGTACACAATTGTGTAATTTTTAAAGTTCTTCTTTAACCTACCAAAACCCTTATTTATAATTTTATATTTTTTTATCATTTAAAAAATATCATTAAAAAGAGTAGGAGTTATTGAAACATCACTTTTCTAAAATAATTTTATTTCTTTGGTAATTGGACCCAAACTGGTATAAAAGATGAATTTAATAGACCAATTAGAAAAGTTGAAGCACTTATCTAACTTAGCTAGAATGAATCTAGCTAGACCATATGTTTGACAAAAATTAAATTTTAGTTAGAAATACTCAAATTCAGCTGTGCTAATAAGTTAGCCTGAAACATGACACAACTTTATGCTTTTACCCATTTAACTTAATAAATTTAAACGCTTTAAATTTTTTATGTGTTATGATAAAATACATTATAAAATTAGTATACAAATTACAAAATATGATTGGTAAAGTTAGTCTATTTTATTGATAATAACTAATTTACATTATGAACTCATCTATCCAAAACCATTATAGAGTGGACCAATTTTTTTTCCATCTACTACAACCTAGACCACCATTGATTTCCCAAAATAATTTTTTTTTTTGATAATTAACCCATCTCCTACATTTATTCATGCACTAAAACAAAAAATATCTATCCACCATTCTATGGCATGTGGTTAGATTTTGTGGTGGACTCTGCATCTACCCTTAGCTTCTTGGAGCTCATGGAGCCCCTAGGATGACCTTGTTGATACTTCTATTCATCTTTCTTCAAAACCTCACTCTCAAGATTTGGATCCTCCTGCCCTTGTCGGGCTTTCCTCATGTGATCTAAGACAATCTTTGATCTCATTTGGACCAATTTATCCAACTACACATTACACTTTTGTATCACATGAAGCGATCCAGATGAATAATTGATGCAAGTGAATGAATTCCCCAAAATGTAACCAATTTCCACCTTGACTATAAAACCCTCCCCCAAACTTGAAATGGTGATGAATGATACTAGACCCCTACACCACTCATCTAGAATGCACTAGTTCATAATTGAGTGTGCATGTTCCTTGGTGTCTAGGTCAAGGCATCACACTAGAAACAAAGATGCAATATCTACATTTGGTCTATATTTGTACTTTTCCTTTAGAAATTCATCCCATAGAATAATGGATACTATGTTAATGAAGTTGGCATCTTCAAATTTAAAGATGTTCTTTAGCATTTTTTTTTATAATCTTCAGAAAAAGACAACCATATGCTTTAGGGTTTGCAAGGAGAAATTAGCTTGCATTTTTTTTAATCTCCTAGTATGTCTTTGAAAATGAAAGATTAGATCTAGAAAGATATTGTGTTTCTTTTAATTTAGAGCACAAATAGTAACTACTTTAAACTTACTTCACATGCTCTCCACCTCACACAATTAATTATTTGGAATCCATCTCGACATACCATTCATTCAAGCTACCATGTCTCTCAAACGACTACCTCATAGATCTTCCAAATCATAAGTTGAAAGAGGAAGTTTCTTGCTTTTGTGATAAATAAGCGTAAATGATTTTAGGACATTAAAACATAAAACCATCATATGCATTAGGCAATAGAAAGCTTTGTTATACAAAGTGGTTCTTGTCAGAGATTCACCCTAAAAATGAACCTATATCATTAATATTCAATCATCTCATGGTGCATATGTCTTCACTTTGGTTGAGAATTTGACCTTAGCAAACTTGGGCCCACCATTGGTTTTGTGAAATTGTCAAACTTTTGTGAGTGACTGGATCAAATGACATGTTACACACTAGTATGGTGGCATCATGTAATAGATGGCATTCAAATAAGATTTTGAGGTGAGTCCCTTGGGGTGAGGACCTCCTTTCCCACCAAGGCATGCCTCTCTAAGAAGATAGAATTATTTCTCTTACACCCAAGATTCACTAGAAGACATGGGGAGAGAATACTCTTGTTCTACCTTAGGATCTACTAACATAAAGTGTGCAAGAACACCAAACACTTCAAACACTTGAGTTATTTTTAAGAACTAAACTAAATGTGAGTTAATATAAAACAAACAAGAGTTCATTCACCATTTATAAATAAAATGTGAATTATTTATGAATAACCAAATCAACCTTAAATCCAAAAATCATTATTAGTTTGATTTCAAGTCTTTAATACATGAGAGCAAGTTACACTAGTTGTTAGTTTGTTAGAGTTAATAAAAATATAAAAAGTAGCTGCAAATAACTACTTTTTGAATCAAAAGTGTAGAAATAAAAACCCAAATGTGAAATTATATCTTCTAGAAGCGCAAGACTGGTGAATCACATGTTTAGGAATGGTAATCCTACAAAATAGTAACTAGTTAGTCTAGACACTAAAAATGGTCAATGCCTAGGGCTCCTCTTTTTTAACATGTCTTCTTATTGCATGTTTGATTTTTATCATTTGTTGATATTTGTGTCATTTCTTCATTAATTTAATAATGAAAACTATTTAATTAATCACTAATATTTGTCCTTTGATTTTCATCACGTCTTGATTGATTCATCCATTAATTAATTATATTTATTTACTCCCTCTATCCCATTTTTCTACAATTAATTTAGTGTTTAATTTCTCAAAATGTGATGGAATAAATAACTTTATATTATCAATTTCCACACAATTTGCTTTCATGTCATAGCTCCTATTTTTTTTTCTCTCAATCCCATTTTTCCCTCGTATGACACTTTCCCCTAATTTCTCACGTGTCATACCCCCTAATTTTCCCCCTTTTTCATGCCCACCAATTTCTCACTACTTTTTCATTTTTAAAATTCATTCCCTAATTTGTCATAGGTCATTTGCTAAAATGAGTTCTCATGTGCAATCATAACCATTGATTTTTCTTCAATCTTGATAGTCAAATTTGAAGTTCAAAATTTATAAATTGGCCTCTTTGGCCTCATTCTTGCAACCACAATTTTTGAGTATTTTTCCCCTTATTCTATTGATTTGTTCATTTTACTTTCATCATTTTGTGCACTTATCCACTTGAGCAACATCAAATTAGAGAAGAAATATAGAACAATGAGGCTTCATCAAAAGAATGGTTTTCTTATTTTAGCTTATATTTTATGTGTTTTATTTTGATGATCTTATTGTTGTGATTAGAAATAGATTTCATATTTTATGTCTTTGTAGTTGGATTTGATCATGTATGTTACTAATGCTAATTTTCCTAGTCGACAATTAGCACACATAAATCAAAAGTGCAACAAGATTGATCAAAAGTGCAACTTCTAAAAAAATGCATAAAATAAGGTCTATAAAGTGCAAAAAATATATGATGTCGCTGCGGATAAATAAAATTCAAAAGAACAAAAAAGTTATAAAAAATGGATACTTCTCTACCTAATAGGCAGTCTTCATTTTCACATAAAATATTCAGTGTTGAGTCTATTGATCGACATTTGGTTTTTTTTTCTCAAAAACCAAATATTCCTTAATAGTAGGGCATGCAGCTACAAAATATGACAATGGCTCCCTTATTTTTCAACAACTAGTTGGGAGCTCTCATAAAAAAATGGTGGATGGAGCTTGGTTGAATCATGAAGGAGGCATCGAATTCAGTTTTGATATAATAGAAGGAGAAATCTGCCCATTGTTAATCAACTCTTAATCTCAAATAGTAATAGATTTGAGGCTCTAGTTGAACCATCTCTTGATTGACATCCTACGATCAAGGTAGAAGATAGAAAAAATAATGGAGAAACTATTGGGAATAATGTTAGCATTGCTATGAATAGTTTGGCTGAATATATAGATAAGAAATTTATTAGTCAAAACCCTATTATAATTGATGATCTCTACAATATTTGGGGTCGAATTTCAACACCAATTTGTGATGCCACTACAATTTGTGTTTGTTTTTTGTGTTTTTTTTTGCAAGTGCCCATGATGGTGTCGTAATAGTGATGATGATGTCGTAATTGTGACACCCCTTTGGTTATAAACCAAAAAAAAGAAAAAGAAAGTGTCATTTGTAATTTGTGAATTTGAAGAGCTACCACAAAGATGACACTGTACTTTTGCATGACATGAAGAGGGAATTCAAGTTTGGTGTGCGCAAAGAGGCTAACACCATGTGGGAAGAGCACACTAGCACTTGAGGTAGGCATTTGAGCTTTGTCTTCTCATTAACTCAATTTCATTTTGATGACATTTGTTGATTTAATGGCACAATATGAATGTTAATTGTGGCATTGTTTACATCTTAGCATTTGGAATTCTCGATGACCCACGAGCTTTGAGAGCTAGGGAATCATTGCTATTACCTTCAAGGCATTGTGTGAAGTGTTTGATCTCTCTTTATTTGTTTTTCTATTGATATTCACTATGTGGTACTCCCTGTTTATGATCATTTCATGAGGAAATGTCTTGATGGCTCACGGGCTACAAGCTAGGGCATCATACATTGTTTATGAGATCACTATTGAATACTAGAATTGTTACATCTTTTCATTTGGAATGCTTGATGACCCACGAGGTTTGAGAGCTAGGGCATCATTGCTATTACCTTCAAGGCATTGTGTGAAGTGTTTGATATCTCTTTATTTGTTTTGCTATTGATATTCACTATGTGGTACTCCCCGTTTATGATCATTTCACGAAGGAAATGTCTTGATGGATCGTAGACTGTAAGCTATGGCATCATACATTGTTCATGATATCATTGTTTAATACTGGCATTGTTTACATCTTTTCATTTAGAATGCTTGATGACCTGCGAGCTTTGAGAGCTAGGGCATCGTTTCTATTATCTTCAAGGCATTGTGTGAAGTGTTTGATCTCTCTTTATTTGTTTTGTTGTTGATATTCACTATATGGTACTCCCTGTTTATGATCATTTCATGAGGAAATGTCTTGATGGCTCACGGGTTGCAAGCTAGGGCATCATACATTGTTCATGAGCTCACTGTTTAATACTGGCATTGAAGGACATCATGTGACAGGATTATTACATAATAAAATGGATTAAAATAAATTTAATATCATTATAATATTTCATTTCTATGTGTTATCTATACTACTTTTCCAAAACCATTTTAATAAAATTATAATCTATTTACATTTACATTAACATTTAAAGTAGATTTAAATTTTAGATTCCTATTTTCTCTTGAACCTTCAAATTTTATGGGCTCAAGTTAAATAGTAATAATAGAGGTAGAGATAATTTTGAGCTTCTTCTTTGGTTTATGCAATGCATTGAGCTCTAATTTTGAATATATATATATATATATATATATATATATATATATATATATATATATATATATATATATATATATATATATATATATATATATATATATATATATATATATATATATATATATAAAGGTTATCTGTAATATGTTCCCTAAATTTAGAAAATAGCATGTTTTTGATGAATATGTTCACACTTTACAGATTTGTGTTTTTACTTTTAATGTTCAGAAAATTTGATTAATTTTTTGCCTTGTCCCAAGTTTTTTAATTTTTTTAATAAGCTGAACAATTGTCAAGTCTCAGTTTTTCAACTATTCTTGGGAAATTTTCTTTCCTAGATACACTTGACAAATGATTCGAGTCATTTATAAGTGAAAAAAAAATAGTAAAATTCTAAATATCCAAGTCATTGGAAGTAATGTCAACCCATCAATTCGAGTAATTTCACATTCTCAAAGGTGGGACTTCATTATAATAACATCTTTATCAATACCAGACTGCATTAAACTTGACCAGGGAATCATCCACATGCCTGAAGACTTTAGTTTTTGCAGTTAGATTATCAACCAAAACGTTGAGCTCTTCACAATTTAGATTCAGTATACTTTTGGTTGTATTTCTAAACCTACTTTATTGGGGTTCTAAAATGACTGCCTAAGCATACATAGTTTCATTCATCAAGGGGCTGGTGCCCTTTTATTCAACATAGTTTTGATTGCAATTTTAAATGTACTTTATTGGTGTTTCTAAGACAACTGCCCAAGCATAGTTTCATTCATCTAGGGGTTGGTGCCCTTCTTCCTCAATTCATCATTACAGGAAAAGCAATTAGAAGCACACCGCATAGAGCATGTCACAAAAATAATTTATTAGGTCTCAAGTCTGCTCAGATAATAACTTCTCAAATGTGTCTCCCATTTTTTACATATACTATTACTATTGTTTTTGAACAAGAAAAAATATCAAGAGACTAATGCATTAAAGAATGTTTATAAGATTAGCAAGGAAGCCCCAAGCCAACAAATCAATCAAACTAAAAGCCAACACCCTCCATTGAGAAGATGAGCTACAAAAGATTCTGAACTCCCTATGTTCTGTTTGCCTAATTTTGCCCTAGTTTACATAAGTACCCTTCTCAAGAGGGCAAGATTGTTTCAGGAAAAGTTACAATACTTCATTGAGTGGGGTTACTAGAGAAAGATAAAATACCTTATCAAGATTAATGAGTAAATATTCACAGGCCTTTGATTTTCTTAAATCTCTAGTATAAAAAATAATATGAGGAAATTGCTAGGACAACAAAAATGTCTACAATGACAATATAAAGTTCTATTTATCATTGTGAGCACTACATTAGAAATTTTAGACAAAGGGATATTCTGCATGGCCTAGTAAATTAAAATAAATTTGGATGCTTAAGATTTAATCTGACCATGCTATCCAACTAATAATGATTTGGATAATTTTACTTTTAACTTTATATAGGATTTCAATGGTGATCTTTGATAGCAGTAAAGTCAAATAACTTGGGCCAATCATAAAGTTTGCAAGTAATTTAATTTGTCTAAGGTAATTTAATTTACTATCATATTTTCAAGTAGACTACACTACTCTAATATTTGCAAGTAATTTTGTTTATACTTCAATCATAAATCAAATCATACAACCCTCTTATCTTTTTGAAAACCAAAAATTGATTCAGCCATGCCATTATTAAACTTGGAAGGCTTTGTCTAATTTGGCAAGTAGGCATAAAATAACATGTGCTAAGACAAAGACTTGAAAGTCTCAAAGGCACTCAATCGCACAAAAAAGGTAAACAAATGAAGGAAAGAGAACACAATGCCCCTCTGCCTCATTCCAATGTCACAGTTTCTCATTTAAGTGATGTTTACAAAGTGGATCAAAATGTGATGGTTTTTTGGATTCACCCAAGTGGTTATGAGTCAGTTTTTTAGATTCCTTCAGAAGAATAATCATCACATAATTTAACATTTGATACACAAGATTTCTGTTTTGACCTCATGAACAAGTTCAATGAAAAATTCAAACATAACAATCCACTGGCACACGATGTAGAAACTCCAGAGGGTCCTTAAACTTCTCTAATGAAGCCCTAGAATAAATTTTACCAAAATCCTAGAATTAATTTCCAGTTAAGATCGTTAATAAAAAATTTGGGAAGGTTTGGGCTAATGGGTAGTGCTAAATAGATAGGTTGATGTTACTAGAGTGCAAGAAATGACCCGTTACAATCAGCAATGAAAATTTGTGAGATTTACATGCACTGGGATATAAAACATTCAATGGAATAGAACTGAATACCTGCATAACTATTGGTGACATCTATTGTTCCACAGAATGTTGTTATGAGAAACACACCAATAACTCTTTTGCAAGTGTCCCTCGCCACTCTATTGTAATTATCCATGATGCTCAATAATACTAGAGGATGCACTACCACTTTCTCAATTGGCCTTTCTAAGATCTACTGTGTCTTTATCACGTCCATCTTCCTCTATTTCTACAAGGCCACTCTTCTTCTTCTTCCCTTGTTTCTTTAAAGGACACCCCTCTCTGCTCTGTGTATATGCTTCCAGTGGGATATATGAGAGCCTCTTCAATCTCCTTACATTCTAAACTTTGAGACTGTTCAACCAACTTTATATATTACTCTTTACTTCCCCACTATTTCTTTCCAAAAAATGTTGTCTTCCTTGACACGAAAGGATGAGGAGCATACCTAACTACTTACCAGCGACTTCGTCCGTATTTCTCAAAGTGTCTCCTTTCAAGAGGAACACCTAAAAGATGTACATACCTTCATATCATGTGCTTTTTTATTTAGGGTCATTTTTAATAGATGGTATATTTTTATATTAATTTTGTATTAAAAGAAGGTGCGATAGTTATGTCGATAGTATTATATACTAGCACTTGTACCAAAAAGAGGTGCAAGGGTTATGCTGATAGATAATATTTGTAAGTAAATATGTTAGAGTAAAATAAAATTTGTGTTATTATTGACATAAGCACATCTTATAGATGGAGATTTAATTCAAGATTATTAATGTTTTCAGTTAAAAATAAATATCAAATGACATTAGGAGAAGACAAATAGAAGATAATTTTTTAAAGTATCAGTTTCTGGATTCAATTGTGTAGCATTTTTTTTACCATCAATGTTTTAGATCATACTACATGATCCATCATCAGGATGCTAGACATAAAAGAAGATAAAATGATATGTTGTAGATCTGGCAGACAATAAAATGAGGGGAGAGAGAAGACAGGTGCACGGAGATCCACAATGACAAGACCTACAACCAATGACAATTAAAGAAGGGGGGGAAACATCACTCCCAATAAAATAAAAAGAAAATAAAATAAAATTGATATAGTGCAAATAGAAATTGAAATAAAAAGAATCAAACACTTCACACAATATATTTTGTTTTATAATATTTTATTAAGACTAAATATATTGTTTTCTGAGCTCACTGTTTGAGCACCTCATGTCCCTATTTGATTGGTCGGTGCTCTATTTGTTATATTGATGCTATTAGATCAAATAGGGACATCAGTAATAAAATAATACACTTACTGTTTTGAATTTGAGCTCATAAAGATTAAGATATCCTACTGTTTTGAATTTCTATGTGCTTTGAGCCAATGAAATTTTTGTAATTTTGTAATTTTGAAAAAGAAAGTGTCATTTGTAATTTTTTTGAATTCGAAGAGCTGCCATGAAGATGACACTGCACTTTTGTGTGGTGCAAAGAGGGCATTGTTTATGAGCTCATTGTTTGAGAACCTCAATTTCATTTTGATGGCATTTGTTGATTTAATGACACAATATGAATGTTAATAGTGGCATTGTTTACATCTTAGCATTTGGAATGCTCGATGACCCGCGAGCTTTGAGAGCTAGGGCATCGTTTCTATTACCTTCAAGGCATTGTGTGAAGTGTTTGATCTCTCTTTATTTGTTTTGTTGTTGATATTCACTATGTGGTACTCCCTGTTTATGATCATTTCATGAGGAAATGTCTTGATGGCTCGCGGGTTGCAAGCTAGGGCATCATACATTGTTCATGAGCTCACTATTTAATACTGGCATTGTTTACATCTTTTCATTTGGAATGCTTGATGACCTGTGAGCTTTGAGAGCTAGCGCATCATTTCTATTACCTTTAAGGCATTGTGTGAAGTGTTTGATCTCTCTTTATTTGTTTTGCTATTGATATTCACTATGTGGTACTCCCCGTTTATGATCATTTCATGAGGAAATGTCTTGATGGCTTGCGGGCTACAAGCTAGGGCATCATAAATTGTTCATGAGCTCATTGTTTAATATTGGTATTGTTCATGAGCTCACTATTTAATATCTGGCCAAGCCATGTAAATGGTACCAGGCCAACCCAATCAACCCAACAAAATGTGTCATGTTTATCTTTATCAAATACACTCGTTCACCATTTTGTTCTTGTTCTTCACACAAATATTGCATCAAAAGTAATTGTAAACAATGATTCAAAGAAAAAAGAAACAACTACAATAGATTAGACCCCAAAAGAATACAGTCAACTACAATAGCTCACAGTCTCAATGAAATAAATAGTGTATAAAACAATATATGGTGCACAACAATAGCAAGAATGCAATGACAACAATAACATTGCATGATGCTCGAGCTCAAATTCAAAATAGTAAGTGTATTAATGTATGATCTAATAGCAGCAACCTCATTGATCATTACCTTTCACTCCTCAATCATTATAGAAGAGATAACTACCTACAACTAGGGCATCATGCATTGTTTATGAGCTCACTATTTGAGCACCTCATGTCCCTATTTGATTGGATGGTGTTCAAATAGTGAGCTCATAAATAATGCATGATGCCCTAGCTTGCAGCCCGCAGGTTATCAAGACTTTTCCTCATGAAATGATCATAAACAGGGAGTACCACATAGTTAATATCAACAAAAAAAAAAGAAAAGAGATATCAAACACTTCACACAATATATGTTATTTTATAAGATTTTATTAAGACTAAATATATTGTTTTATGAGTTCACTGTTTGAGCACCTCATGTCCCTATTTGATTAGTCAAACTTTATTTGTTATATTGATGCTATTAGATCAAATAGGGACATCAGTAATAAAATAATGCACTTACTGTTTTGAATTTGAGCTCATAAAGATTAAGATATCCTACTGTTTTGAATTTCTATGTGCTTTGAGCCAATGAATTTTTTATCATCATGATGAAGTAATAATGCATTAAATGTCTTACTTATGTCCCTATTTGACTGGAGGGTGCTCTATTTGTTATATTGCTGCTATCAAAGTAGAGTGGCAGTGGTGATTCAATGCATCTATAGCCTCAACAACATGGTAGCATTGATCCAATAATAGAAAATACATTACAAATGCCAAGCTCACGGTCTCAATGAAATAAACAGTGTATAAAACAATATATGGTGCACAACAGTAGCAAGCATGCAATGAAAATAATAAAATTGCATGATACCTGAGCTCAAATTCAAAATAGTAAGTGTATTAATGTATGATCTAATAGCAGAAACCTCATTGATCATTACCTTTCACTCCTCCATCATTATAGAAGAGATAACTACCTACAACTAGGGCATCATGCATTGTTTATGAGCTCACTATTTGAGCACCTCATGTCCCAATTTGATTGGTCAGTGCTCAAACAGTGAAATCATAAATAATGCATGATGCCCTGGCTTGCAGCTTGCAAGCCATCAAGACATTTCCTCATGAAATTATCATAAACGGGGAGTACCACATAGTGAATATTGAAACAACAAAACAAATAAAGAGAGATCAAACACTTCACACAATATATGTTATTTTATAAGATTTTATTAAGACTAAATATTTGTTTTATGAGCTCACTGTTTGAGCACCTCATGTCCCTATTTGATTGGTCGGTGCTCTGTTTGTTATATTGATGCTATTAGATCAAATAGGGACATAGAATTTGATATCAACCTATCATATATCCATTCCAAATGATATAACTCCATTTGAATAAATGTCCATATGAAATCTAGAGCAATACATTAATTTTATAGCAAATTCATGATTTATAATGCCCCTTGATTTATAGTGAATTAATTTTATAGTGAATTAATGATTTATAATTTAGTTGTAGCAACTCAATGTGTTTGAACTCAAGAATACCCCTTACTTGGTTTCCTACAAAGCCTTTGGCGAAATCTGTCAAAAAATGAGAAGCTATGAGAAGGTGACATGAAGCTAATGAAAGGAGGCATCTCCAATTTTTTTTACAAATATACACATTAAGGATCATGTCAGATAATATAAGGGAATTCGATCAAAGTAGGGAGAGAATCGCTAGATTGTTGTCTAACTTTCAAAGAGAAGGCGATGACAAATATTATTGTCCGTGCAAGAGTTGTAATGGCTTAAAGACAAGAAGAATCAAAATCAAAACAAAAAAGAGACATTATAGGGAGAATGGCCACATTGAAGGGGGGTTTGATTATAATCCAGTGGTAAGTTGTTTGTTATATTGTTTTCACAATTAATATACATATGAACCATGGAAGGAGGTTTGATTATCACATTGAAGGGGGGTTTGATTATCATCATTTTTATATAGGTCGATCTCCCTAGTGTGAATATAGAGGAGCATGGAGGTGTGAGTATTGAAGTTGAAGATCATGATCCCATGGAAGATGATGATCATGCGCCAGAAAACACATTTGAAGATGATGGTATGAATGCATTGATCGTTGACACATTTGGTACTGGTGTTGGTGCTGCTGATGATGATTATGATGAGGATGACATTGACGACATCCATGATATACCTCTAATTGAGAAGGTAGACATATCCCTTTACAAAGGCTCCCAATCTACTCTTCTCTCTGCTGTATTGTTGTTGGTGAATTTGAAGGTTATGAATGGTTTATCCAACATAGCAATGTCATGTATGCTAAGGTTTGTTATATATGTCATTATAGTCTATAAAAGGGGAAACATGTACCATTAAGATTGTTTATAGTAATGACTTATATTATTTGTTGTAGATTGATAGGTGACTTTCTGTTACCACCATCAAATGTTTTCCCTCGCTCGTACTGAGAATTATGTGCCACTATGAAACATATTAGAATGGAGTATCAAACAATAGATGCTTGTCCCGAAGATCATATTATTTATTATAAAGAACACATAAATGTAATGGAATGCCCTGAATGCCATATGAGTAGATATTGAGATGATCAAGTGACAAAAAAGGTGCCTCATAAGGTTCTTCATCACATCCCCATTATTCCACGTCTGAAATGATTATTCAGGTGCAATAGCTTGGCACAATTTATGGATTACCATGCACACGACAAGAGTCGAGATGAAATTATTCGAATGCCTACAAATGGTTCATCATTTATGGACATAGAGGAAAATTGGCCACACTTTAAAGAGGAACCTCAAAATCTCAGGCTTTCTCTAGCAGCAGATGGTGTCAATCTACATGGAGAGATGAGATCCGTTTACTTGGTGTGGCCTATTTTTGTTATAAACAATAACCTTCCTCCATGGATGTCAATAAAGAGGGAGCACATTATGTTGGAAATGATTGTTCCAGGTATCTTATTATTTTATAGCTATCTACATGTAATTATAAGTCTTGGAGTGAAATGGCCACAATAATTATCTGATGTTGTTGTTAATTCAACTAGGTAAGTACCAAGTGAAAGATATGAATGTATATATTGCACCTCTTATTGATGAGTTGTTGGTGTTATGGAATGGTTTCACTATGTATGACATCTCCCGACCAATTGGGCAAAGACAATTTCAATTCTATGCAATGCTTGTGTGGACAATTTATGATGCTCTAGGGTTGACACATTTCTGTGGTATGTTATGGTGAATTCTAGTTGTACACGATAATTCAAATTCTAAAAATATACATATTTAATCCAATTTTATTGTTATTTTGTAGGTCTTCAAACAAAGGGAAAATTTGCATGTCCAATGTGTGGTCCAAAGATGAAATCCTATCATTCCAAAAGTTTAAGAAAATAGGTGTTTGATGAGTATAGGCAATTCCTCCCTAGAAATCATAAGTATCGAAGTGCAGAAAGACATCTTTTTAATGGGAAAGAAGAGACTACATCAAATCCTTGAAGAATATGAAGAAGAAGATGATGATGATGCTGCTACTAATGACGATGATGCTGCTACTGATTAGGATGATGATGGCGATGATGATGATGTTGATGGGGATGACAACGGTGATGATGACAATAGTGGTGGTGATGATGTCATCAATGACGATGATCTTGATGATGAGATGGAAGAAGAAGAATATCAATGACATAAATGAAATGTACAATTATGCCAGATGTTTGGCATTTTCTAATGATTTTTTTATATGTACTACTCTTATTCACCTTATTTTATATGTCCTACTTATATGAGAGTTGCTTCTGCTAATTTTCTATTTCCTTGCACATCAATGATGTTAAATCGCAGGGGATTCTCTTTGTTCCCTGCAATGGAGTGAGCTAATTATGAATTGCTTAGTAATTGCTTTTTATTGCATGGTTGTCTTTGGTTTGTCATTTTGTTTTGAGTGTCTAGTGATTTAAACCAAAGACTTCGACTTAGCCAAAAAATGTGCAAGTCTACATTAGTATGTTTCTTTTTATTGTAATTATAATTAGTATGAATGAACAAAATAATGACAATGCAATATTTGTTGAAATAGCATCGATAACTTCGCTCAATGTGCCTATGTGTCAATGTGGTGTTGGCCCATGCATGTTGAAGACATCATGCACAACAAGTAATCCTAGGTGTCAATTTTGGGTTTTTCCAAATAGGAAAAAGGTCTGGATACGTAATTATATTTTATGTTTAAAAATAATGTGACAACTAATTAATCATTTTATGAAGAACTGATGTACATTTGGTATTGTAGGGAAATAGTGGGTGTCAGTACTTTTGGTGGTTCGATCAAACCACATTTGCATCTACCCTATCTACATCTATACCTGATGTAGGAAATGAGTGCAACTTGTGCAAGGCTCGAGAGATAGCTAGTGCCACCAAGATTGCTTCAATGGCGAAAGAAGAAATCATATTTCTGCAATGCCTTCTTTGTGTAGTTTGTGCACTACTTTATTGGGAACATATGCATAAATGTGGTTAACAGAGGGCTATTGTAGATATTGATTTTTTTTTAGAATTTCTAGTAGATACACATAAAGAACATGCACATAAACATGACAAATGAGAAACATAAATGTAGGCATCATGGTCACAATTTTTTGGAGACATGACATAATTGAATGGTACACCCAGACGATGCAACATGTTTGGGTATAACACTTAATTATGTTGTGTTTCCAAAAAATTGTGACAATGATGCCTACATTTATGTTTCTTAGTTGTTGTGTCCTAGGACCCCTTATGACCCTTTACGACCCTTTATGATCCCTAAGAATACATCTTAGAAGTCTTAAAATGTCGTAAAGGGTCATAAGAGGCTCCTAGGAGGGGTCAAATGAGCTTCCACCTTCACGTGGTTGGCCCTGTTAAGTAGAGAATGTTAAACTATTCTCGAAACAAAGAGAAGCTCAATAATTTAAGATCTCAATCCACGTATGACAAATATATATCGATCCATCTCAATGGCTACCAAATCAACAGATCTCTGCCAAGAACCCAGTTGCAAAGAAACACCACAGACCGCACCATGAACCCGCTATGAAGAGGCATCCAATCTCTCATAAGTCACATCAAATGACCCACTTTCTGTAATCTAAGTCTCTCAGCTCGGTTCACCAAGAAGAAGACTTCTCCCAAGTCATCACGGACCCTATAGTGATCTACAAATCTCCAATGTGCAAGTTCTACATGTCGCTCTCTCAATATCACATCTAACTCAATAATTCATGAGCTGCTACTGAATCTACTACAAAGTCATCTCCGAATGATCCATAACCAAATCATGAGTAGGAACCAGATCTACAAGAACACCCTTTTGAATCAATACCAACCCAATCAACAAATATATATATTTTTTAAAAAACTAATTTGTGTCACAATTGCGACGGCCATAAAATAGTGATGGTTATCTATCAAAACAATCTGACATCCAGTCGTCACATGTGCAGCATCTCTGTCGGTAAAAAACTATAAATGATGGATAACCATTGTAAAATTCTGACAGGTCTTCGTCGCATGTACAACATCATTGTCATTAAAAACTATAAATGACGTATATTCATCATACACTTCTGATAGATATCTATCGCACTAACATCTCTGTCGGCAAACAAATTTCAAATGACGACAACCCGTCGAAAGATTTTGACAAGTTGCCATCTTTTTTATTTTTTGTGACGGATAGGCATCACAATTGGGATGGCCACAAATAGGTCTGATGCCAGGTTTGCCTTGTTGGCACCCCCTTCTTGCAATGTCCATTGTCATCGTAATTATGACGCCAATCAAAACTGTTAGTTTTTCTGACTGCAAAATTGCGACGTCGGGTGGTGTCATTATATCGATGGTAAATCATCCCAATTTAGACGATTGGCCATCAGAAAAAGGTCTCAAATGTGCTAGTGGATGAAATAGTTGATTGGAATTAGAATCTTTTCAAATCCAATGGAGTTTTTGCTAGATGGTAGGGTATAGGCTCTTCAGTAGAATGCGTTGTAGACTGGTTCATGGACAATTTTGTTGGATAGGTAAGTATTACTATATTGACAGAATATTTTTTATATATTGATTGTAATTAAACCTCCTTAAACAATCCTTTTTGAATGTGGAATGCCCTAGGTTTCATGGTAAAGAGTTTTTCTTTTATGAGTGGATCCCTAATTTTAATCTAAGCCAGGTCAAAGATCTCCTTACAAAGAGAGAAGTTAGTCTTACTAATCTACCTATGTAACTCAATATGAATCATATATTTAGGAAAATAGGTAATCATTTAGGAGAGTACATAGGCAAAGTGGAAAAAAAATACCCAGTATCTAATCTGACTATTATAGTAAAAATGAATTTGGTTATTAAAACCCTAGATCCCATTGTGATTAAAGTAAGAAAGAGTCATTTTGCATCAACCCTATTTTTGTTAAAGGGATATTTGAAGAAGAAGAGGAAGATTATGCTACTGGATCCTTGCAGGGTGGAAGTAGGAAAAATAATAGTAATGGTATCCTAGGAAATACTACAAACAAGTATAATGGGTTAATGTCTCAATTAGAGGAAGGGGAATTATTGGAAGTTCAAAAGATTCATCAAAACAAGGTATTTGATACATTTATTCTAAGAGGTCCTAACTTAAAATCAATAGAATCTTTGGAGATAGAAGTCGAGCAATATAATGAATGACTTACAAACATTTTAAGCCAAGCAATAAATATGAAGGAAATAGTTGAGGCGGAACTAAAAATCATAGAACAAGGTAATATACTAACAATATGCAACTTATATTTGGATACAACAAAGGAAGTGGACCTCAGTCAAATAGGAGGGAGTGTAATCCAAGAATAGGTATTAATGGAAGAGGGCTTAGATCTAGAGGAGATTTTAGAATTTTTAGGGGTAGAAATCCCTCTGGATCTAGAAAATTTAGAAAATAGAAAGGGAAACCTTATTGGAAATCTAGTAAACATAATTAAAAAAGAAGTAGAAGAATTATATTTGAACTATATTCTTTTAGGTAATAAGGATGATGATAAATTAATAAATAAGGGCTTGGAAACTACCTCTAATGGAAGGAGTAACCCAGATTGTGCAAAAGAACCTAAGACTAGGGGAAGTCTCTTAATGAGCTTAGACATAATGATGCTCGAGAAAAGGGCCAAGCTAAGATTACAACATTGTATGCAGGGAAGGGGAAGATCCTTCCCACAGGGCCATGAAACTAATTACATGGAATATTAGGGGTTTAAATGCCCCTAATAAGCAAAGAATCTTAAAGAGATGCTTAAAGACCTTTGAAGAAGAATGTATCCTCCTCCAGGAAATGATGCTGAGCTTAGAAGAATTAGATAAATTTAAAAAGAAACTAGGTATATGGATGATTTCAGGGGAAGCTGCTCAGGGGGAATTTGTAGGAGTAGCTATCCTTTGGGACTAGAGGAGATTAACATATGATAAAGAGGAGGGATCAAGATTTTGGATAGGAGGTAGGATCACAAATATAGCGAACAATCTATCTTTTGTATTGATTAATATATACGATCCCACATGATTATTAAAAAAACTTAAGGTCTAGGATGAAATAGGAAACTACATTAATAGAAATAGTAATCAATTGATAATCATTGGAGGGGAATTTAATGCTATTTTAAACCTAGAGGAGAAAAATGGGGGCTTAGGTAGGGACTCTACAACAATGGTATAGTTTAGGAGCTGGGTAGATAAAAATGGAATGCTAGATATCAAGACAACCAATGGAACCTTTACATGGACTAATATAAGGTTAGGCTTCAATAACATAACAGAGAAATTAGATAGATTCTTTTTTGTTGGGAATTTGGGCTCATTTGACTATAATTTGGATTTAGCCATAATACCTACTTCAGGCTCAGACCTTCCCATTTTCTCTTTCATTTTAAAAAATGGTTAAATCTTGTAGGAATCCATTTAGATTTGGAAAAATGTGGTTTTTAGATGAGAAAGTACTAGAAATGATTAAACAATGGTGGAATGACATAAGTTTTAAGGGTTCCAAGGCATTCATTTTCTCATTGAAACTTAAACATATTAAACTAAGACTTAAAGAATGGAATAAGTAAGCTTTTGGGAATATCCATGAAGCCAAGATAAGTATTGAAGATGAGATGAAGTAGCTAAATGAGTTGGTCTTGAGAGATAGAATGGATCAAAATAGTTACCTAAAAGAGAAGGACCTACTTCACAAATATGTATACATTCTAGCGAAAGAGGAGGTATTTTGGAAACAAAAGTCCAAGGAGACATGGCTAGCTGAAGGTGATAAGAATACAAGATTATTTCATAACAGTATGAAAGATAGATGGTTGGGAAATAATATTAGGACTATCCACAACGACGAAGGTCATAAGATAGAGGAACCGAGTTTGATAGCCAATGAAGCAATTCAATATTTTGAGAGCCTTCTAAATAATAAGGAAGGGTCCAAGAAGACTAAAGTTGATAATATTAGTAAATTTATCCCTAAATTAATTACTAAGGATCATAACCAATGATTGAATGCTAAATTTACTAAAGAGGAAATAGAGGTATCTCTTAATCAAATGCATCCAGACAAATCTCTAGGTCTAGATGGTTTTCTCACATTTTTCTATCAGAAATGTTGGTCATTTATTGGGGAGAAAGTTACTGGAGTATTGGAAGGGATGCTCAATTCAGGTAAAATTCTCAGGGAAATTAATAACACCTTCATATCCCTTATTCCTAATAAAGAAGAAGTGAGAAGCATGGAATATTTTAGGCCTATTTCCTTATGCAACACCCTTTATAAACTCTTTTCCAAAACCTTAGCCAATAGGATTAAAACTATTCTTCCAATTATTATTGTTGAGGAACATATTGGTTTTGTGTCTGGAAAGATCTATTTTAGGCTGAGTAATTATTGCCTAAGAAGCATTACACACTATTTAGTTCAATAAAGATCCTAGTGTGTTGATGAAATTAGATATTTGAAAATCTTATGATAGGGTAGATTGGAGATTCCTTTGTAAATGTTTAGAAGCTTTCAATTTTTCTAAACAATTTATCAATCTCATCTTTCAATGCATATCTACCCCCAAGTTCTCGGTTTTAGTAAACAGAAATCTAGAAGGATTTTTTGAGATTTCTCAATGGGTCAGACAAGGGGACCCTTTGTCTCCCTTTCTTTTTATCATAATGGTAGAAGCACTAGGAAGTGTTATCATAATTGATAATAATGTTGATAATTGTTTATCTGATGAAGCCGATGACGAAGACCGACCAAGATCAAAGGTATACATGATGTTAGTAGAATGATTAGATTAGTTATAATCTTGTCATTTATGTCAAGCAATTGATTTTTGATTTATATTATGATGTCATATCATTCGGTAATGATATAAGATGAATGAGTCATGGAGAAGTGGAAATGAGAAGTTAAGAAGTTGTAGAACATAAATAGGCAATTGATACATATTGGATAATGATTTGATTATGCTAGTATGGTTGTTTTCTACCTAGCATATGATTATGTTAATTTGGTAAAGTATGGTGATAAAGATTTGACAAATTGATAAGATGGAAAAGTCACTTGGTAAGGTAAAGAGAAAAAGTTAGTCACTCGATAAAGTAGAAAGGTTTAGACACTGAGTGATGTTAAAAAAATTATAAGTGAAGAACACTGAACAAGGAAAAGGTGTTAAATATGGATGAAATCGATATTTAATCATTATCTATGTGAGCTGGATGATAACGATGTTGAGAAAAGTTAGTAATAGAGATCTATGGTTATGAAAATTTACGATGAAGATCTATGGATAGATCTAAGTAGAAAAAAGAAGTGGAACAAGTTACAAGAAAATTTCAAGTTCCTAGGTGAAAAGGAAATGTGTTACCAAGATCTAGATCTGATGAATAATGAATTGAACGGTCAAGATTAATTAAAGGAAAACATAATAGAGGAGATTAAGAGGCAAAAATTATCTAGATAAAGGATGATCTTGTATGGACAATGGTTGGAAAATTAAATAGTTGAAGGGTTACCAAATATTGTAGAGGTGAATGAACAATGAGATTCCGAGCAAGAAAATAGTGATTTGATGAAGTGTTGATGCCAGTGGAAGATGAAGAATTGAAGTGAAGATTGATGAGCACAAAGGATTTGATTGAGCAAAGATAGTTGCACATCTACAGGTCAGTTTTATTACTATTGTTTGCTATAATTTTTAACAGTCAAAATCTCTTAATAGAGTGGACTTAACAGTCTTATTGTAAATCCTTGAGAAAGGTGACATTCCAAAAAGAGTGTTTAAAGCCCCTTAACAAGGCCACTCCTAACAGGGTGAAGATCCTAACAGATCTAAGGTTAATCACTTAACCGGGTCACACCTAACAATGTGTATTGTAATCCTTAACAAGATTGGCTCTTAACTGGGCATATTTTAGATGAGTATATTTATTAGTGGGTGACAATTCCCATAGTGGTTTCTCCCATAACTAGGTTTCCATGTTAAAATTTATGTTACACATTGTGAATGATTTGTGAGATTGTTTTACTGATTGATATAGTTTATTTACTATTGTCGGTAAATAGAGAACTGTATATCTACCGAGTAGTTATTGAGTTAATCATAGAATATATTTTAAGGTTTTTGTGATCAAGATTATTGATTCACCCCCCATCTTTATAATCCAACAATTGGTATCAGAGCTAAGTACTATGAAGAGATAAGTTTAAAGACTTGAGTAAAAGATTTGAAGATGTATAGGACAAAGGTACCTAAGTTGAACAAGGAAAGTTTCTCTACATGGAAGAGTAGAATGAATTTATATCTATCTGGGATTGGAGAACATGCCGTGAAATTTTTGCAAAATGACTACACTCCACCAGCCACCGGACCCATGACAGTTGATGAGTTGAAAGAAAAGTAGGAACACAACTCAGTTATGATAGAGATTGTTTCTTCTCTATCTGATGCTGAATTTAATGATATAAAAAATTGTACTACTTAAAAAGATATGTGAGACATGATCACACTTATCTATGGAGGAGATCTACATGTGTAAAAAGCTAAGGTTGACAACTTGAGAGGAAAATATGATGAAATGAAGATGAAAGATAATGAGAACATCACACAATACAATGGCAGAATCAAAGAAGTTGTTAGTGTCATCAGAGATGCTAAAGGATCATTGACTAATGAAGAAGTGGTATGTAAAATCTTGATAACTATGTCTTCTAAGTATGCTATTAGAGTGTTTGTAATTCAGGAATTGAGATCTATAACGAATAATATTGTTACTCTTGAAGCCCTAATTGGAAAGTTGACTGCATTTGAGCTAAGTAACTTTGATAGTAGTCTACCAACTATTGAGACAACCTTCAAGTCATCAATGAGCATTGGAACATCAATAAAAGAAAGATAAAATCATAGTAGTTCACATGGAAATGATTATAACAACATCCTGATTGTAGAGAAAGAGAAAGAATAGTTTGAAGCACTGCTGGCTAACCAACTACCTAGAGGCAAATGAAAGTACAAAGGTAAATTACCATTGAAATATTTCAATTGTAATAAGATTGGACATATTGCATCTAGATGTCCTAACAATGACAAAAATGATAAGATTTATACAAGAGACAACCAATACTAAAGATTCAGAGATTTTAAGGAAAAAAGGAAATAAGTATATCTACCTATTTGAGGAAGGTATAACTGATGATGAATCTGAGGATACCGAAAAAGAATATGAAGTTGTCTTTGTTGCAGTAAAGGAAGAATCAGATGAAGAAAAGGTTGAAGATGAAAAAGCACTTGTATCTCATGTAAGTAAACCAAACCCTTGGATTATTGATAGTGGTTGTTCACATCACATGACTAGTCATATTAACAAGTTTGAAGACCTAAAAGAATATGATGGAGGATTTATCAAATTTGGAAATGATGCTCCATTCCCTATGAAAGGTAAGGGATCTATTGTACTGAATGAGAAAATGAAATGTAATGATGCATATTGGATTAGAGGACTGAACTATAATATATTGAGTGTTGCACAACTGAACAATACTAGCCACTGACTGAAATTTTAGAATAGAAAAGTTAAGATGTATGGTACTGATGGAGATTTAATTAGAAGTGGAGGACAATCAAGAGGTAATCTATTTTATCTTAATACTAATGAAAATAGTTAGTTATTTTATAAAACTAAAGATCTGTGGTTATGGCATAAGATATTATGTCGTGTAAATTTTGATAACATGATCAAAGTGAGTAAGAAGAACAGAGTAAGAGCTCTATCCAGATTAAGAAAACTTGATAAATCTGTGTAAAGAATGCCAAGTTGGTAAGATGACCAGGTCAAGTTTTCTAAGAAAATCTTATTCTACAAATGGTATTTTGGAATTGGTTCACACTGACCTTTGTGGTCCTATGAAAGTTCAAAGCTATTATGGAGATCGATAATTTATTTTATTTTTTGATGATTATTCAAGGATGATGTCAATCATGTTTCTAAAAGAAAAATATGATGCATTTCAAATGTTTAAGTGGTATAAGGCTAGAGTTGAAAAAGAAATAGGTAAACAATTGAAGTGTCTGAGATCTGACAAAGGAGGTTAATTTATCTCTAATAAATTTATTGTCTTCTGTAATGAAAATAGAATTAAAAGGAAAGTGTCTACATTGAGGACTCCACAAAAGAATGTGATAGATGAGAGAAGAAACAAATCTATTGTTGACTATGCTAGGAATTTGTTGATTGATAGGAAGATTGCACAAACATTTTGGAGATAAGCTATAAGCATTGCAGTTTACACACTTAACCGAATACAATTGAAGAAAGGAAAAAACAAGACACCTTATGAATTATGATTTGGTAGAACACCGAATGTAAGTTATTTCAAAATCTTTGGAAGTAAGTATTATGTATTTAAAGATTCTAGAAATGGAAAATTTGATTCTAAAGGTGATGAAAGAATATTTCTTGGTTATTCTTAAAAAAGTAAAGCATATAAATGATTGATCAAGGATTCTAACAAAATAGTTGAAAGTGAAAATGTAAGAGTTGATGAATTTTCTGAAAATAATGATGAGGATAGTAAAAAGGAACCTGAGGACTATGACATATTTTTTTTATGTGCAAGATGGTAATTTGGTTTACACAACCAAAAAATAACTAGGAGGAACCGATGATCAAAATGAGCTTCTACCGAGAGATGAGAATAATGAAGAACAAGCTACTGAAGCTTTATTAGCTAAGTATGTGCAAAGAAATCACTCACCGAGCAAAATTATTGGAGACAAGAATGTAGGAGTGTTGACAAGAAGTAAGTTAACAGAAAACACTTGCCTGATTTTTGAATTTGAGCCTACACTACAAATTTGGGGTCAAATTTCAACCCCAATTTGCGATGGCACTACCATGTCCGTTTGATTTTTGTACTTTTTTTTGCAAGTGCCCCCAATGGTGTCGTAATAGAGATGACAACTATCATAATATCAACACATGCATGATTATAAACAAAAAAAAGAAAGACAAAGGCTCATTTCTAATTTTTGTGATCAAGTTGCACCATGCACGAAGAGGGCCCTAACTCTCACACTCTCTATTCCTAATGATGGATCACGGAGTGTGATCCGAAACGTCGATGAAAAAAACTCACACAATTGAATCCAGAAACTTGTATGCTTATCATAATGGATTGTGGAAATTTGTTCTTGTTAAGGGCCCTAACTATCAAGCTTGATGATTTGGAAGCTTGCTGGTGTATGGCAGCCATGACTTGAGGTAGGCATTCAAGCTTTGTCTTCTCATTAACTCATTTTCATTTTGATGGAATTTGTTGATTTAATGGCACAATATGAATGCTAATAGTGGTATTGTTTACATCTTTGCATTTGGAATGCTTGATGACCCACGAGCTTTGAGAGCTAGGGCATCATTTCTATTACCTTCAAGGCATTGTGTGAAGTGTTTGATCTCTCTTTATTTGTTTTTTTATTGATATTCACTATGCGGTACTCCATGTTTATGATCATTTCATAAGGAAATGTCTTGATGGCTCATGGGCTGAAAGCTAGGGCATCATACATTGTTCATGAGCTCACTGTTTAATACTGGCATTGTTTACATCTTTTCATTTGGAATGCTTGATGACCCGCGACCTTTGAGAGCTAGGGAATCGTTGCTATTACCTTCAAGGCATTGTGTGAAGTGTTTGATCTCTCTTTATTTGTTTTGTTGTTGATATTCACTATGTGGTACTCCCTGTTTATGATCATTTCATGAGGAAATGTCTTGATGGCTTGCGGGCTGCAAGTTAGGGCAACATATATTGTTCATGAGCTCACTGTTTAATATCAAGACATTGTTTACATCTTTTTTTTTGGAATGCTTGATGACCCATGAGCTTTGAGAGCTAGGGTATCATTGCTATTACCTTCAAGGCATTGTGTGAAGTGTTTGATCTCTCTTTATTTGTTTTGTTGTTGATATTCACTATGTGGTACTCCCAGTTTACGATAATTTCATGAGGAAATGTCTTGATGGATCATGGGCTACAAGCTAGGGCATCATGCATTGTTTATGAGCTCAGTGTTTGAGCACCTCATGTCCCTATTTGATTAAATAGGGACATCTTAATCTTTATGAGCTCAAATTCAAAATAGTAAGTGTATTATCTTATTACTGATGTCCCTATTTTATTACTGATGTCCCTATTTGATCTAATAGCATTAATATAACAAACAAAGCACTGACCAATCAAGTAGGGACATGAAGTGCTCAAATAGTGAGCTCATAAATAATGCATGATGCCCTAACTTGCAGCCTGTGAGCCATCAAGACATTTCCTCATGAAATGATCATAATTAGGGAGTACCACATAGTGAATATCATCAGCAAAAAAAATAAAGAGAGATCAAACACTTCACACAATGCCTTGATGGTAATAGCAATGATGACCTAGCTCTCAAAGCTCACAGGTCATCGAGCATTCCAAATGCAAAGATGCAAACAATGCCAGTATTAACATTCATATTGTGCCATTAAATCAACAAATGCCATCAAACTAAAATTGAGTTAATGAGAAGACAAAGCTTGAATGCCTACCTCAAGTCATGGCTTCCATATAAAGATCAAATGCTAAGGAACTATGTTATGTTAGTTTTATGTTGTTTTATAAGATTTTATTAAGACTAAATATATGATTTAAACTCATAATTATACTTGATATATATAATACAATGGTATGTATAATCTATACATTTGTGAGATGTGATTAATTCCATTTATATGATGTTTTGGGATTAAATTGGTGAGTTTGTATACTTTCTCCATTATAAAATAGCCTATGACTTCAAAGGAGGAATTATGAAATATAGTTGTAGGTAGCTATCTCTTCTATAATGATGGAGGAGTCAAAGGTAATGATCAATGAGGCTGCTGCTATTAGATCATACATTAATACACTTACTATTTTGAATTTGAGCTCGGGCATCATGCAATGTTATTGTTGTCATTGCATGTTTGCTGCTATTGTGCACCATATATTGTTTTATACACTGTTTATTTCATTGAGACCATGACCTTGGCATTTGTAATATATTTTCTATTATTGGATCAATGTTTCCATGTTGTTGAGGCTATAGATGCATTGAATCACCACTACCATTCTATTTTGATAGAAACAATATAACAAACAGAGCACCGTCCAATCAAATAGGAACATCAATAAGACATTTAATACATTATTGTTAGAGTTGTCATATTATAGCTAATAATTAATTAATTTAATTATTATTCTATTATACTCTACACTTAAGTTAAACTTAGGCATCTTATTATTCTTTAGGGTTTTCTCCTTTAGGGTTTCGTGATTCCTTTTATAATGATTCACCTCTTTGTATTCATTTTTGGATCATAATAGAAGATTGTTTTCATGTGCATATGATGCCTCTGGCTTTTTGGCCTCCATAGATTTTTCTTGCTTTTTGTTCTTTGCTTGTTCCATGTGACAGGGTTATGCATGCAGGTGTTCTTGGGAGATTAGTTTTTCACCTAATCTAACATGGTATCAGAACCATCTTGCTGCTCATTGTTCATGTTTTGTTGAAGTGTTCAGAAGTAGGAGGTTTTCAAAAGCTTTTTATGTGGATTTAGGGGGGACCTTTGTTTCTGGTCATTTTGGGCTCAAACGGACATCACCGTTGCGCTCAGGAATGCCCAAAAACCTCAGAATCCATATAAAATTTGTCTATTTTGTACAACTTTGTCATTTGAGGCAAAATTTTTTTTGCATACTAGGCCATACGGTCTAGCACACAACCCAAGATGGTGATATTCAAAAAAAAATTTAAAATTTTTTTTGGTTTTGGGCCACCGCCCGCGTGCATCCTAGTCTTTGCCCTGCGGCCATCGCTCCCCCCTGGGCCGCCTAGTTTAGCATGCGCCACCCATTTTCTGGTGTAGTCACCGGACGGTGATTGTGCAATCACCATCGCGATGACCACCGAGACTACTGCAGTCATTGCATGTTTGAGCCCCCCCTCGCAGCCCTCGGTCATATCAACGACCATCCGTGTCGGACCAAGTGCCCCTGCTCTCAGCCCTTGGTCACCCACATGACCAGGGCCCTTTATTTTCAGCCCCCGGCTAGATTTGAAATTTGACGGCCGTTTGGCCATCAATTTTAAGCTCATGGGTTCACTGATGTCAACAGCCTCTTTGTTCATTTTTGGAGCTTTTTAAGGGTACCTGGGCCTTTTTTGCAATATCTTTTGCATACGGTATTGGATTTTTGACTTCTTTATATCGTTGGAAAGCTCTTTCCAAGCCCGATCCAATGTTGGAGGTTTGATTCTCTAATTTTTTCATTTTGATGGTGTTTTTTACTGTCAAAGTTGATGTTTGTTTTTTCCTTCTGGGAGCCATATCTTGGTCATCCAGACTCCTTTTTAGGCCCACCAGATATCATTGGAAAGCTGGTTCAGTGAGTTTTTCAGTTGCAGGGGTCTTTTATCTAGATTATGCTCCAAGTTCTTTCTCCTTTGAGTTTTGCACTTTCACACTCTGGAGGATTACTTGGATTCTACAGGTCCTAGGATCTCTTCTTCTGTTCTTCTGGCTCACTCTTCTTTCTGAATTTCTGAGCATTGTATGCTTCTCTTCTGTAACATTTTTTTTCTGTAAATGCACTAAGATAAAGTGCCTACTTCTGCATATCTAGGATTTCGAGCACCTTGTGTTTTTTTGTACTCGCACTCAGTTATAAAGTGCCATGGGGGGTTATGATGTTTTACCTTTTGTGCTCATCCACCTTTGTCAAGTGAGTGTACCTTCCACAACATTAGCCCATGTTGTGTGTCTGTGATGCTACCCTTTATCCTGTGCTTGTACTTCTGTTGCACTATTGGTGTTCCTGATTCTTCTTCTTGTAGATATTTCTGGCATTGCATTTCAGTGTTCTTGTCACCCCTCTCCCTATTCAGCATTATGGGGGGGGTTCACCTATTGGTTCTATTGCTTCCTTGGTTCGGTTGAGTGATCTAAGTATTCAATTTTTGTTCCTATGTACTAGGTAGATGCAGTGGCTAGGCACCTATGCATTTCGGTGAGATGGATCATCTACTATATAGACACTCATTCATTCCTTCTTTTGGAGGCCACCTCTTCGATTGATCAGCTCTTCAAAATTTGTCTTCTCTACCTGATCATGCACTTCGTCAGTGGAGGTTCCAGTAGTTACTTCTGACAGTGTTTACAGCTTCATGCTTTAGAGATGCTATACATGCTCTTTCTTGTTCCTTTCTTTGGGACTTTCCCTAGATTGGAGGCTTTGTTTCCTTCATCTAGTTTATTTCTTGTATTTGGGTACCTGATCAGGCCTAGTTGTCGGGACCCATTGTTCTTTCATGCATTTTTGTTTTCATGCATCTTTTAGTCCTTAGTTGTTTAGCTTCTCTCTAAGTTACACTTAAGGGGGGGTGTTAGAGTTTTCATATTATAGCTAATAATTAATTTATTTAATTATTAGTCTATTATACTCTACACTTAAGTTAAACTTAGGCATCTTATTATTCTTTAGGGTTTTCTCCTTTAGGGTTTCGTGATTCCTTGTATAAGGATTCACCTCTTTGTATTCATTTTTGGATCATAATAGAAGATTGTTTTCATGTGCATATGATGCCTCTGGCTTTTTGGCCTCCATAAATTTTTCTTGCTTTTTGTTCTTTGATTCTTCCTTGTGATAGGGTTATGCATGTAGGTGTTCTTGGGAGATTAGTTTTTCACCTAATCTAACAATTATTACTTCATCATGATGATAAAAAAATTTATTGGCTCAAAGCACATAGAATGTGGGTAGCTTCATTACTTCATTAGATCTGTACCTTTGTTAATTTCACTAGCATCATGCAACTTTCTTACTTATCCTTTAAAATGTAGATTCAAATATACTCCATGCCATATCATTAATGTATAGATGATGCAAATGTGTGTACCTCTTTGTTTTGATGTAGCTTACTCACTGCATGCAATGGGGCCTCCTTGGGGCTGCCAACCATGTTGTGATGTTATGATCTTCACTTGAAATCCATGATGTACTCCTCCCTTAATAAGTAGATTTGATACTTTTCTCCTCTGATTTGATGATGATGTATGCCCCTTCCATTTCTTACTCATGCTTTCTCATGAATGCCTTGTGATGATGGGCAAGGTGTGTGACTGTTGTGGGTGTATCATTTGGAAATGATGTCACAGCAACACCAAATGAAACAACAACATCTGGTGTTGCTATTACACTGTTTGAATGATGCAGTCACAATAGTGACTCACCAGGTGTTCATGTAGACATAAATGCAGCCATTTACTTTCTGCAGCATTCTTCTGAGTGCACATGTCCTGTAGCATGATTTTTCTTTTAGAAGTGTATGGATTTACTATGCACATGCATAATTGTAGATGAGGATTAGTAATAGGATGCCATTCATTAATTAGATCTTTTTGATCTAACCCCCATATCTCTTTTCTTTGCAAGTTCTAGATCACATAGGAGCACATTGGATTCATATCCGAGTAAAAAATTCATCACTTTAGGCAATGTCTGGTACCCTTATTATTTATGTTCATCCTCTTATGTATGATTGTACTCTTGCATTTTCTTTTGAAAGTTATTTTCCTTGTATGGTATATACAAGTTATTTTGCATATATATACATGTAATCTTTATATGTAGAAATTTCTTTTCCTGTACATGTATATTTTCATGAAATGAACACAAATTAAACAAGATCATCTAATAATGCAAACTAGGGTATTGTAGTCACTCATCTAGTAATTAGGTCCCCAAACCATTACTAAGGATTGAACATAAGTCTAAAAGTCCCCAAACCTATTGTTCTATGTGTCCTTATTGCCTTCATAATTTTGGTTCAACCCCTATAGGATGCCCAAGCCCAGAGGTGAAGGAAAGTACCCAAGAGCACTTGAAAGAAATATGAATGAAACCATTGTCCTTATGTGGTTAAACCATATAAGTGTTCTTCCTTTTCATCACAACTCCTACTTGAGGATCCACAATCATGCATCTATGTTCAAGACTTATTATTACCTTGGTCTTTTTGAATCTTAGGATGACATCTCAATTGGGAAAGGCAAACCAAAACCTTTCATAGACCAATCATAACCAAGCCATGTGGGTGATCTTCTGTTCTACAGTTATACTCATCAAATATATGTATAGTTTTAAAATTTCATGCCTTGAAATTTTATAACATAGTTCCTCTTCATCAAAATAGAATGGCAGTGGTGATTCAATGCATCTACCCACATTCTATGTTCTTTAAGCCAATGAATTTTTTATCATAATGATGAAGTAATAATGCATTAAATGTCTTACTAATGTCCTTATTTGACTGGATGGTGCTCTATTTGTTATATTGCTGCTATCAAAATAGAATGGCAGTGGTGATTCAATGCATCTATAACCTCAACAACATGCTAGCATTGATCCAATAACAAAAAATACATTATAAATGTCAAGCTCACGGTCTAAATGAAATAAACAATGTATAAAATAATATATGGTGCACAACAACAACAAGCATGCAATAACAGTAATAACATTGCATGATGCTCGAGCTCAAATTCAAAATAGTAAGTGTATTAATGTATGATCGACTCCTCCATCATTATAGAAGAGATAACTACCTACAACTATATTTCATAATTCCTCCTTTGAAGTCATAGGTTAGTTTAAAATGGAGAAAGAATACAAACTCACCAATTTAATCCCAAAACATCATATAACCGGAATTAATCACATCTCACAAATGTATAGATTATACTACATACCATTGTATTATATATATTAAGTATAATTATGAGTTTACATCATATATTTAGTCTTAATAAAATCTTATAAAATAACATAAAACTAACCCAAAATACTTTATCTTAATAAAACAATATATTTACTCTTAATAAAATCTTATAAAACAACATATATTGTGTGAAGTGTTTGATCTCTCTTTATTTGTTTTGTTGTTGATATTCACTATGTGGTACTCCCCGTTTATGATCATTTCATGAGGAAATGTCTTGATGGATCGTGGGCTGCAAGCTAGGGCATCATGCATTATTTATGAGCTCATTGTTTGAGCACCTCATGTCCCTATTTGATTAGTTGGTGCTCAAACAATGAGCTCATAAATAATGCATGATGCCCTAGCTTGTAGCCCACGAGTCATCAAGATATTTCCTCATGAAATTATTATAAACAGGGAGTACCACATAGTGGATATCAACAACAAAACAAATAAAGAGAGATCAAACACTTCACACAATGCTTTGAAGGTAATAGCAATGATGCCCTAGCTCTCAAAGATCGCGGGTCATCAAGCATTCCAAATGAAAAGATGTAAACAATGCCAATATTAAACAGTGAGCTCATGAACAATGTATGATGCCCTAGCTTGTAGCTCATGAGCCATTGAGACATTTCCTCATGAAATGATCATAAATGGGGAGTACCACATAGTGAATATCAACAACAAAACAAATAAAGAGAGATCAAACACTTCACACAATGTATGTTGTTTTAGAAGATTTTATTAAGACTAAATATATTGTTTTATTAAGACAAAGTATTTTGGGTTAGTTTGATGTTGTTTATAAGATTTTATTAAGACTAAATATATGATGTAAACTCAATATAAAAAATAGAGCACCGGACAATCAAATAGGGACATGAGGTTCTCAAATAGTGAGCTCATAAATAATGCATGATGCCCTAGCTTGCAGCCCATGAGCCATCAAGATATTTCCTCATGAAATGATCATAAACGGGGAGTACCACATAGTGAATATCAACAACAAAACAAATAAAAAGAGATCAAACACTTCACACAATGCCTTGAAGGTAATAGAAATGATGCCCTAGCTCTCAAAGCTTGTGGGTCATCAAGAATTCCAAATGTAAAGATGTAAACAATGTCAGTATTAACATTCATATTATGCCATTAAATCAACAACTACCATCAAAATTAAATTGAGTTAATGAGAAGACAAAGCTCAAATGCCTACCTCAAGTCATGGCTACTATATGAAGATCAAATTCTAAGGAACTATGTTATAAAATTTCAAAGCATGAAATTTTATAACTGTACACATATAAAATTTCAAGGAATGAAATTTGACCTCTAATTTGACCCTGATAATGTCCCCTCTATTGCTTATGCTTGATCATGACTGCCTTGTGTTGATGGGCATGGTGGGTTACTGTTGTGGATGCATCATTTGGAAATGATTCCATAGCAACACCAGGTGGAACAATGACATCTGGTGTTGTTGTTGCACTATTTGGATGATGGAAAAACAACAATGATTCACCAGGTGTTCATAGAGACATAAATGTAGGGCTTCATTTGGATTCCAACACCTATACACTACACATGTTCCTAAGTGCATTTTCTTGAGTGCACATGTTCTATAGCATAGTTCCTTTTAGAAGTGTATGGCTTAACTATGCACATGCATAATTGTAGATGAGGATCAATAATAGGGTGTCAGGCATTTCTTAGATCATTTGGATCTGACCCCATCTTTTTTCTTCCTTGCAAGTTCTGGATCATACATGAGCATACTGGATTGAACCTCGGGTCAACACTTCATTACTTCAGGCAATATCTGGTACCTTCATTATTTATGTTCATCCACTTATGTATGTTTTCATTCATTCACATTCTTTTGAAAATTGGCTATACTCATATTCTTCTGGTGTCTAGGTCTTCTAACTATGATCAATTTAATGTTGTAAATCTTGACATAAAATTCGATATCAACCTATCATGTATCCATTCCAAATGATATAACTCCATTTGAATAAACATACATGCCAACCATTTGACAAAATATCCATATGAAATCTAGAGCAATATGTAACGCCCCACCAGGGGACCTAGGAGGGATTAACCTATAACTTGCTACTAAGTTTGGTGAACATTTTTTTTATAAAGTTAACATACAAGATAATCATCAGTGCAGAAGCAATTACCATTTACTCACATTGAAACAACATCCAACACAGATTACAAATCTCAAGGGTTCCTTGACGTAAAATTACTTAAGAACAAAACACAAATAAAGAAAGATAACAAAAGATTCCATATCATAAATGATACAATTACAACTTACATCAATTAATACAATCCTCATGGACATCCATGATAACTAATAAACTGACATCCAGTGCACATGTCGCAGGGTATGTAATAATAAATCTAACAAAGAAGTACAATGTCCATATTAGGTATCACATGTGATACACTAATATAGGACTACATAAATGAATAATCAATGAAGAACGATAAAGGTATCCAACTGTAGAAGTATCAATAGCATCGGTACCAGGACGTTGAATCTCAAATGGTAAAGAATCACTACCACCCATCCATGTAGAACCACAAAGGTCTACCCCACCATGCTGAGGAGATAACCACAAATCCCAATCAAATGACCAAAACTAAACAAGGATAAAACCACTGAGCAAGGAATCTTGAAAGCTCTCTACTCAAGGTACACAAAATAAAGTGAAAGGTGGAACACACTAATCTAGAGGCATAAATAGAAAACTCAGGAGATGATCTAGGCTACATGCTTATGGGAGTGTCATCACATGTCTAACTACTTGAGTACCCTGGTCTAGTCACAAAGGACCCCAGACTCTCAAGCATTGAGCTACCCTGGAACTGACCACTCTAGGCCCCGAAACCTCAATACGATCCATGTGGGATTAGAATACTCTCTCTCAGATATGAGAAATTCTAATCAAAATCATACCCTAAATTATCTTCTTAAATGATCTATAAAGTTTTAATTACTAAGTTATCACTTAATTACATAACCTACAATAGGTTATCCAGGTGCTGACCACTTTGGGTCTTGGCCCCTATTGTAAGCCACTCCCCTAAGATGCACTTAATCAATCTCCACTAGGCTCATAATCTCACAAACATCCAACAGGTATACTACCAGGTAATCCTAGATGCAGTTTCACACATAGAAATCGAAATGATTACGAAGATACCATAAACAGATTATAACCAACAAGAGCCCATAAGGTCGAATCAAGAATGATAAACTAGAATAAGCACAAACATCTAATCATAATGCCAAAAATAAGTACAACTGACAAAGATCCCTGCCTCTATTTTTCCCTAGGCCATCTAAAACTCAACATTATACAATGTACAAGAAGACATAACTGGCATGAGCAACACCACATTCATGCTATAAAACTGAAATCATTCCATAAGCATTAAAGTTCCATTTCGAGCATAGTTGATTTCAAGTACATAGACAAAGAATCCCACTAGGATATTTGGAACATAATCAATACCATAATGTCACAATTAGAAAATATCCCTTAACAAATAAACATTCTATAAGAGAGACATACCCTAATCGCACTAATCAATAACATAAATTCTATAAAAAAACAATACTTTATTTCCTATATCATATTACAACATACAGTTGATTCACATTTAAAGCTAACTATGCAAAAAAATAAATTACATATACATGATCTATTAACAAATAGATAGTTTCATAAAGTTATATTAAATATAAAATTAATTTAAACAATTATTTATTATCATAAATAAATATTTAATTAATTTTAAACATTTAAGAAAAACCATATAAAAACTATCCTAACAAATTATTTAATCAACAAATAACAATTAATATTAAAACAAAATAAAATGTAATAATTTAATTTAATTTACTAATGAAATAATTACTAACATGAAATAATATTAAATTAACCTAAAAACAATTTAAACACAAAATAAAATTATTAAACATAAAATAAAATTTTAATATACTAAAGTTACTATGGGGGGGGTCCCTGCAGACCTTGCACCCCGCGCCCTTTCCTTAACCTCGCGAACCTCCCTTTATCAAAAAATTGAGGATCACGGGCCCCCGCGTAGCATTGTACTGCTACAACAGTACCACTACCGTAGCAATTGGTACTATCGTAGCAGTGCCCTGCTATGGTTGCCGTGAAGCCATGGGGAGTGGGGGAAGGTGGTGGCCCCCACCTCCCTTTTTACTTTTCAAAAAAAAAATTATAATTTTTTTTAAAGTTTGTTTTTATAAATAAAACAACTAAAAATAACATTAATATATATTTTTTTCATAAATATTTATTTAAAAAGAAACATTCCTATTCAAAGCCAATGCATTTTTTTTGAATAGGGAATAAACATATATATATATTTTTAAATAAAAGATTTTCGAAAATAGAAAAATAACAGTCACATGTATAACTAAAAGTTGATGTATATTCTATGAATTGTCTTTTACTGTATATTTTAACCAAGGGTATATTTTTAGAAACAAACAAAGGCATGTCATTTTCAAGTAGGAATATTCCAGAACCATTCCCAAACCCATAAGCATTTAAACCTATTTAATTGACTAATTGACTGTGTAAATTTTATTTTTCCTAAGCAGAGAGAATATTTAATCTTTCAGAATGATTATTTATACCCAGATTGGGTTTTTTTGCAACAAATTGATTTTTTCTAATGGGTATTAATTTATTTCAATCTCTATAGTTAAACTATAGGCCTGCACTAATTTATTGATTTCTAGGTAAACCATGAATAATTAATTAACGAAATTTTGCCAGAGTAACACTACGATGCCAAGTAGTAATAAAATATAGAAATCGACTACACTAGGGTTTCGGAATACCCAAATCTAATATAAACACAAAAAGACAAAAGGATGTAAAAATAGAGATAACAAGGAAAATTCAATGCCTACCTTAGATCCAATGCCAGAAACTAAAAATGAAAACCCTTATAGAATTGAGAACAAAATTCTCTCCAAAATCAAGCCCAACCTGTAGATCTGAAAGCTACGTTGCAAACAGGTGCCCGATCCAGATGCACAAAGAAATTCAAATCAACATGCAGCCACAACCATCCACAAATCTCCCAAAATACCAAGCACACAAGCTTCCCCAAAAATCTTCTCCAAAACCTATCTCTCTCAAAAAATGAATGCAATAATCTCCTAATAGGAATTCAATTCCCAAATTCAAGCAATCCCAAAAGACAACTCAAAAGCTAACTCATAGTTCAACTCCAAATTAGAAAATGACTCATAAGACAACTCCTAATCCAACTCAAATTCTAAAATTGAAAGTAAATACAATTAATTAATTAAAAATATCTTTTAAATGCACAACTCAACTTTGACTTTTGAAAACTAGTTGTTCATTTTTTGAAAACAATTCCCTTTTCAATTTTGCACATGTTATAATTTAAATTTATTTATTAAATAAATTAAATACTTAATGCATCAAAAATTCATGCAATTAATTATTTAATCAATTAATAAAATATGCAAGCATAATTCAAATCATTTTCAATTAAGCACATGTTAATAATTTAAAACCCAAATTAAATAAATTAAATATTTAATACATCTTAAAGCATGTAATTAAATATTCAATTATTTAATAATACACTCAAGCATAATTAATCCTAATTCCAATTTCATAATCAATTATTTCTAATTAATTAAATAATTGACTTTAGATAATTTTCCAAATTAAACATAGGAACATAATTAAATCATTAAATTCAACTATAATCCTAACATTGATAATCATATAAAATCACCTAAATAATCATGAATCAACTTAATCAAGCACATCAAAATCAAGCACAATAAATCAAGCAAACTGAAACCATGCACAAAATCAAGAATGGGATCCACGAATTCATGCCAACTAGGTGAATTCGGGTAAGGTAGTCAAACATACACTTGTCCAATCCTAGGACAATTAGGCTGAGGTTAGGGTTTTGGGTCTGTGTATTATCTCCCCTCTTTACCATTGAGATGAATGTTTTTGGGCACGCTCACTCCTGCCAATTCAGGGAAGATGATGCCCTGTACCTGCAAACCTGTCATCAAAAGATGAAGCATGTACATACAATATATAATAGAAAATGATAGGGTACGGTTGGATGTGTGGATCTCGACTATGCAAGTAACTACGCCTCCATCCTCTACCACACAAACACATCAAATAGATATAGACACATAATCACCATACACATGCAAGTATGGGGTAAGTACATCGTAATCAATATAAAACATATAATCTATCATCATAAAACATCATCATCTAATCTATGCATACACCTGATAAACATATGATAATAATCCATCATCATCATTAATGAAATAATAATCGATCACATGAAAAGTGGTCTAAAAAAATTCGGTCATACAACTGAAACATAAAGCAAACTAAGAGCATCCTACGGGTGGGTACTACACAATACATTAATTTTATAGCGAATTCATGATTTATAATACCTCTAGATTTATAGTGAATTCATGATTTATAATTCAGTTGTAGCAGCTCAATGTGTTTGAATGTCTCAAGAATACCCCTTACTTGGTTTCCTACAAAGCCTTTGGTGAAATATGTCAGAAAATTAAAAGTTTGGTTGAAGTAAGTGTATACATGAAGGATGAAACACATAAGAAGCTATGAGAAGCTATGAGAAGGTGACATGATGCTAATGAAAGGAGGCATCTCCAATTTGTTTTGCAGATATACACATTAAGGATCATGTCAGATAATACAAGGGAATTCGATCAAAATAGGGAGACAATCGCTAGATTGTTTTCTAACTTTCAAAGAGAAGGCAATGACAAATATTATTGTCCATGTAAGAGTTGTAATGACTTAAAGACAAGAAGAATCAAAATCAAAACAACAAAGAGACATTGTAGGGAGAATGGTCACATTGAAGGGGGGTTTGATTATCATCTAGTGGTAAGTTGTTTGTTATATTATTTTCACAATTACTATATATATGAACCATGGAAGGAGGTTTGATCATCACATTGAAGGGGGGTTTGATTATCATCATTTTTATATAGGTTGATCTCTCCAGTGTGAATATAGAGGAACATGGAGGTGTGAGTATTGAAGCTGAAGATCATGATCCCATGGAAGATGCCAATCATGTACCAGAAAACACTTTTGAAGATGATGGTATGAATGCATTGATTGTTGACACATTTAGTACTGGTGTTGCTATTGATGATGATGATTATTATGATGAAGATGACATTGACGTCATCCATGATATACCTCTACTTGAGAAGGAGAACATAGCCCTTTACGAAGGCTCCCAATCTACTCTTCTCTCTACTATATTGTTGTTGGTGAATTTGAAGGTTATGAATGGTTTAGCCAACATAGCAATGTCACGTATGCTAAGATTTTTCATATACGTCATTATAGTCTATAAAAGGTGAAACATGTACAATTAAGATTGTTTATAGTAGTGACTTATATTATTTTTTGTAGATTGATAGGTGAGTTTTGTTACCACCATCAAATGTTCTCCCTCGTTCGTATTGAGAATTATGTGCCACTATGAAACATATTGGAATGGAATATCAACTAATAGATGCTTGTCCTAAAGATCATATTATTTATCATAAAGAACATGAAAATGCAACAGAATGCCCTGAATGCCATACGAGAAGATATCTAGATGATCAAATGACAAAAAATGTGCCTCTCATGGTTATTTGTTACATCCCCATTATTCCACATCTGAAATGATTATACAAGTGATAGAAGTCGAGATGACATTATTCGAATGCCTGCGGATGGTTCATCATTTATGGACATATAAGCAATCTCATATCAAAGAAAAATGATTTTGGGTCAGGGATGAAAATGCATGATTGGCATACCTTCATCAAGGTAAGTCACAGTCTTTTTGTATTCACAATATATTTGTGTAACTACATTCAATTTTCATTGTTTGAAATGATCAGTTGACAATTGTTGCAATATTTTCTACCCCTATCGCTCCCAAAGAACTTTGACAATAATATCAAACAAGTGATATATGGTTTTGGAAAATACATGAGGTAAGCAATGATATTTGTTCAATATATCAAATAAGCAATATATTGTAAAGTCTCATATTTATATATTTTTGTGTCTTGAATCCCTTGTAGTTGGTTGTCATCTAAAGAAATTCATAAAGAATATATAAAATATTGGAAGAAAATAATTTTTTGACTAATGTGTGAAATGAAAAAGTGCTTACCTTCAACTTTTTTCAATGCACAAGAACACTACCTCATACACCAAGTTGAGGAGATTGAATTGTGTGGACTTGTACATGTTAAGTCAATGTGGATGGTTGAGAGACACTTGAAATTTTTGAAGGGTTTGGTATGACAAAGAGCATGTCCCAAGGGTTCTATGGTTGAGGGATATATGGTATACCAGATGATGGTGTACGTTACTCAATATCTTCCTAATCTTGTAGTAAAGATCCATATAGATTGCATTTGGGATCTTGACTCCATTAAAAAATTCGAAGGGGAGTACTTGGTGGGCAACAATAAATTTAGAAAACTGAAAGGTAATAAATTATGAGATGTTATTGTAGTTAATTAATTTTTAATCTTCAAAATAAATATGTTGTAAGTCATCTATTTACTTTTGTACAGTTGCTAAAGAGTGGGATGCAATACATGTGTTTATTGCAAACAATCAAGATTTGATGACGGTATGGATTGAACGATGTCAACATTATGGTCACAGATTAAAATTGGAATCTATGTCTTCATTGGTTATAAAAGCTCATCATAATGGAGATCTCAATGTTACACAAAAGGAAATAGATTTAACATATGGTTTAAGAGATCACCAGGTACTTTTAAATTTGTTAATTAATCAACCGTATGTTTTTCAACTCATGATGCAATAATTTATACATGTTTGACATTGTTGTAGGTGAAACACCACAAGGCTATGTTATGCAATGGTTATAAATTTTGCATCAAAAAGTTGGATGACACGAAGAGAACTTGTGATTTTGGGAGAAGTGCAGTCTTCTAGGTGACTAATATTTCATCTAGAAATGACTTACATCCTTGAGAGTTACAAAATCAATACTATGGTATTTTGGTTGATATACTTGACTGTAACTTTAATTCCTTCAAATTAGTTCTCTTCGTTGTGAAATGGCACATACTACGACTCAATCAAAATGATCCTGATAAAACTGTTATTGAACATGAAAATGGATTTCCAATGATTAATAGAAGGTTGTTTGAGCTAGTTGGAGAAGAGCCCTATGTTCTTCCAAGCCAATGTGAGAAGGTATTTTACTCAGAGGTTCCAAATAAACTGAGTTGGTCATTTGTTGTAAGACATGATCCAAGAGGAAGGCTGATAAAGTATAATGTGATGGAAGAAGAAGATACCGATGAAGAGGAAGAAGTGAAAGATGATGTAGATGATGATCACGATTGAGAGATAGTCGAAGAAGAATATGAAGAAGAACATGACGATGATGCTGCTACTAATGATGATGATGATGAGGAGGATGATGACAATGATGATGATGATGATGATGATGATGATGAAGATGATAGTGGTGGTGATAATGTCATTGACGATGATGATCTTGATGATGCGATGGATGAAGAATAATATCAATGACATGAATGAAATGTACAATTATGCCAGATGTTTGGCATGTTTTAACGATTGTTTTGGATTGAAATCTGCACTCTTTCCACTAATATGCTTAGGGTTTCATATTAATGGCATTTTTGGTTTTAGTGTTAATATCTAACTACTCTTATTCACCTTATTTTATATGTCCTACTTATATCTTTGATCTTTTGTTAAGATAAATTTCATTCTAAAAGAGTGTATTTAATCTCTATATGCTTAAACAACCTCACTAGTTAAGACTATTCTCATTTCCAGTGGGCATGACAAGAATCAAATCACTTGAAAGACACCAGTATTTAGACATGCACAAATTAGTGACATGATTTAGCAAATTACCTTTCTTTATCATTTTTTGGGGTATTTTTTTATATCAATGCATTTAATCTAAATACTATCTTATGAGATTTTCTTTTGATAATTTTCTATTTCCTTGCACATCAATGATGTTAAATCACATGGGATTCTCTTTGTTCCCTCCAATGGAGTGAGCTAATTCTAAAAGTATAAATAATTTTTTAACAATGTATAATGTCCTTCACAAGATGTAATAAAAATACTGGCAAGGCACGAGAACTGTTTGATGAAATGCCACAATAGTGGTGTCTCATACAATGCTGAGATGTTAAGTTATATGTAATGTTGAGATATTCAAAATATTGTAGGATAAATAGATAATTTTAACAATGTATAATGTCCTTCACAAGATATAATAAAAACTATGGAGTGAACTATATTTGTTTGATTATATAACTATTATCTTTTGTCAGGTATCCCACACAGTCTCATGGATTGTCAGGTATAAGTCAATACACCCCATAGAGATAAATGTCTTTTACCATTTCTAAAATATCTCTCTCACTGCCACCTATCTTTCATGAAGTGCAGGTACCAGTGAATAGGTATTTGTAAGATTTGTCTTCCTCAAGCGAGGAAAATGTAGGAATGGAAGAAGAAAGTGAGACATTTAGTATGTCTAAATCAAGGAGATCGACTCGAGGTCAAAAGATCAGAAAGAAATTTAATAAATGCATGGAATTTTTTCTTTCTCAAGGGGGGTCGTGTTCTTATGATGATGAGAGAAAAGGTGACTCTAAGGTGCCCTTTAGGTACAAACATCTACAGAAACAATGGGTCCTCAATGAACTTCCTTCAATAAACAATGATTTTTGTGTTAAAGAGAGGATATATCGCATAACATCGTCTTCATTACATGGTTTGGGCCTATTTTCCATGGATGGCATAAAGGTCTCTTACAAAAAAAGTTGTCGAATTGATGGAGTATGTCAGACCTTGTTATGATTATAGTAGTTGGATGTAGATTGTTAAATATAAAAAAAAAGTATGTGTAGGTATGCACTCGCGGAAAATTATATACAACAAAAAGTCAGTGAACAAAGTAAAACAGTAGCTATATACGTTGACAGAAGGCCAAAAGCATCAGGGAATATTGCAGGTTTTATAAAGAGTACACGACCTACATCAACTAAGAAGCAACCCAATTGCATATTTGAGGCGCACAAGGGAAATTGTGTATTTGTATGTGTGATCAAATCAATACATGGAGGCAAAGAGCTGCTTATCGGTTACAATTTGAATCACATAGATACAAAAAAAACCATGACTATCATGGACAAGGTGGTATGCATTATGATAATTGTCTATTATTCAATGTAACCTAGAATAAGAACACGTGTTTTAACATGTCTCAATGATTTTTTTTTTGAAATACAGAGCTATAGTATGGATCAACAACCACACGATACACACGACAATGATGGTTCTCATGGGAATTATTCTTCCCGATAGGTAAAACTCATTTTTGTTGTACAAATGCACATACAAGAAAAATGTTAATGCGTATTTTTTGTTATGTTTTATTCTTCACTACTATTTTGGATTTCTTTTAAATGAAGTGCTAATAATATTGTTTTCACAAACGAGTGTTGATCAGAAAAAGGGAAAGGAACAAGTAGTCCATGAGGAGCCGCATGATGAACAAGATCCATTCATTGTTTATTTTGCATCAGACGTTGATCCTGTGGTTGCACTGCAAAAGGTCCTTTGTGCACTATTAAAAGAGTTAGCTCGATTGGTAGGGATTCAATCTCAGAATCCTCAAATACAGATGAGAGAGGATGAGTTGATTCACCTGGTTTAGACTTATACAATAAGTATTAATATAGTTTTTAATTATAACAAAAGTTCAATAATGGTTTTTATAGTATACTCTTTTATTTATGTCATTAACTAAAATACATATGTTATTTTTATAGGGGATGCAAAAATAATTAAAGGGCCATGCCCCAGATGCAGAAACTTCAGGTGGTTCAAGTACATCGCATGTTCTATCCTCCACCTTGTCCATGGTTGTCCATATTTTTTATGCTCTAACAATCTTATTTTTCAGCACCTACTATTGATCCTACGTTGAGTACGCTGCCTACTACGAGGATCATAACCACAGAGGTACTGCTGCCTAAAATGTCGTCAACATGTAGCATGGCCACAGATGCGATGGCAATGCCTATTGGTAAGTAGATTCTTGTTTTTCTCTCTCATTTATCATGTGTTTATTTCACTTGAACTATTCTTTCTTAAGGGGCATTTTGTAATATTGGATTCATTTTACGTAGGAGGCAATGAGGAAATTCTTGGATGTATTTGTGTCCCCTATATGGGAACAATAGATAATTGTGATCAATTTCTCGTGAGCATTGAAGATGGACTTCCCTTGAGAGTAGCCCAACTTCCAGGTACTTTAAAGATTGATCCTTTATTTTACTATACAATCTTATACTCATAATGTAATGCACTAACCCCTTGTGTAGTCCCTTGCAATAACTAATTATAATAATCCCGTTATTATTTTGCAGGGAATAATCTATTTTATGAAAAACTTAATGATGAATGTTTGCGCATTTTCAGGCCGACCATATGCACATGGTATCATATTTTGATTTTACTGCTAGATCAGATTTCCTTTCATCCCTTTCTTCAACTATATTAATAGGTAGCTTCACTTCATTTATGAATCTAACAGTTTTTTTCCTTAAAAGGTGGCAATTACAAGATAAAGGGTTAAAGGATAAACTCATTGACTCTATGACAATTTTTTTTGGACCTAACGTCTTTCAAAGACTTGGGCTCCTTGACAAAGCATGCCAAGTTTTGAAGTATATTAGGGACAACTAAAGGTCCCAAATAGAATGCAACCCTCATTACGAGTGGCCTCCCTATATTCCTATTAATGAGTGGGAGAATCTTAAAAAGATGCACTTGAGAGAAGAGCAAGACATAGTGGACAAATACTATCACCTGAGGAAAGAAGGTACGTGATAATCTTAATAATGAAGTTATGTACTATTTACTCTTTGTACTTATGTGATCTAACATATTTCAAACATCACATAAGTTTCCTGACACATCAAAGGAAACCGAAGCAAGAAAAAAAAAAGTACGACCAACATAAGCTTGGCTCGGGTGGATATTCAAAACTTGCTACATGAGTTGTAAGTATTAGTAAATGAAAAATCGTATGCAAATATTTATAAATTGCAATCAATTTAGTTTTGATGAAATTCACTATAATAAAAATTCATGATACCAAGAAAAAATGTAGGCCTTGGAGTTCAAATAAAAGATTACAGAAGACAACAAGAAAATAGGCTACAATGAGTGCACAAGGTTCTTCTGGTGGATCTGTCGATCAGGTAAATAAGGTAATTGATTTTTATTTCAAGTTGAATACTTTACCAATTAATGTATTTGATGTTAAGTTCCAACATAAAGTGAATATATTTATATGTATAAAATTGAATAATTAACATTTCTCAATATTTGTCTTGTGTATATATATATATATATATATATATATATATATATATATATATATATATATATATATATATATATATATATATATATATATATATATATATATATATATATATATATATTGTCGATAAATGTACTAATTATTTACATTGGAATGCAGCCTGCCGACCTTGATACACCATTCGAGCACGACAGAGGCATTGATTCGAATGTGAATTGTAGTACTCAAGGTATACATTTTCTATTTGAATTTTGATTATTGAATATTTAATACAAGTAAACATTTTAAATTGAATTTGGTGTAGTAATAAAAATTTAATTATAATGTGTTGGTATTAATAAAACATTTTGTATTGTAGTTGCACGAGATGTAGAGGTTGTTCTCGATGAGCGTGTTGAGGTTCAAGCCGCCGGGCAAGATGATGTGGTTGGACAAGGTAAAGAGCGTCACATTTATTGTTTTTAAAGTACTGAAATGCTTGTAACAATAATGATAATATATTTTTAATTTAAGCCTTTTATTTGTTATTGCAGAGGACCCGCCTTTGCAAAGGCTAGAGAGATCACGTGCATGGGTGAGAAGAAATGATGATGTCAACATGGATACGCCTCTGCAACAATTTAGGGAAGCACAAAAAAATAAAAAATAAAGAAGAAATGATTCTCATCTATGCAACTTACTTGATAATGATTGACGTTTATGTCTCGATGTTTTAATCGTATGTGTTAATGAATGTTATGATGTGTTAATAAATGTTAATTAATGAGTCTTATGAATGCTAATGAATGTGTGTTAATGAATGCTAATTAATATGATGATGTGTAATTATTGTAATGGCAATTGTTATAATATGTACCATATGTTTCCATACATGTTTGTGTGCAGGGATGGACAAGGGATGTTGATTGGTACTTGTGTGATTAGAGAATACTTTTCATGATTGCATTCCCCAAATCATTACTGGCAAAATTTTGAACATATCTAAATGGAATAATTTGTTCCTGACATACTTAAATGGAATACACCAAGAAGTACCAAATGATGAATGAACAACTGTTGTAATGTCAAAGCATCAGAACTGTCCATTTCTAGAACTTGATTTTCTAGTCTTAATGATTTTTCTATAATCCTAAAGATTTTTCTTATTTCTTTCCATTAGAGCCACTTCATATGCACAGGTCATGAATATGCAGATTTTCCTAAGTAGTACTAGGAGCTGACCCAACAACACATGCACGATTGTGAAAATATTCACAAGTCCATTTGCTGTTGGGTCATTCTCAGTGGTCTTTGGTCAAATCTGCATGTTTTTCACCTGTTCATATACCAAATGATGAATTCTCAATTATTGTAATGACAAAGCATTAGAACCGTCCATTTCTAGAACTTGATTTTCTATAGTCTTAATGATTTTCTATAGTCCTAATAATTTTTCTATAGTCTCAATGATTTTTCTGTCATCCTAATGTTTGTTGCTCTTGATAAATTAGGCCTTGAATTTGAATAAAGACTACACATGATGATACAAAATTGAGCTATTTGATTGTTCATTGTTCATGATTATAAATGGTCAATATTTTTGATGGTACTCCTTGGTGTATTCCATTTAAAAATAATCATGTTTCTATGACTGATAAATGTCCCTTTGTGTTGGGGGAAAATTAGAGTTGACAAAATGGTTGTTCAGTGTCTGTATCTGCAGGTTGCAATCAAATCATCCTTCTTCCAACAACATTCTAGAAAATTAGTTTTACAAAATTGGCCATGTTGATGATGATTATGAAGAAGATTTGAAAATGTTGGACCAATCTGAATTGGATCAATCATCATTTTCAAATCTTCTTCATCAATCACCATCATCTATTTGGTGATTCACTTGGTTCATACTTATACAATAAGTATTAATGTAGTTTTTAATTATAACAAAAGTTCAATAATGGTTTTAGATGTTAACTATGACAATCTCTTGGTTTCAGGCAATGTGGAAGGAGACACCTAGTTCAATATGCAATCTCAATTCATATGCATAGGATATTAGGTGGAGCTGAAAGACTCAATAGGTTTGCATTTTTTATAGAGATCTTTAAAATGTAAATGTGGTGAGTCTTCTCAGCTCCACCTACTATCCATGCATATTATGTTTGTGTTGCAAATGCATTCTCGATTCAGAGTGGGAAAATCTTATTTTGGATGCGAGGGAGAGAAGCCAAACACATTATGAACATGCACATAAACACGACAGTTGAGAAACATAAATGTAGACATCACAACATTTGAAAAACATAAATGTAGATATCATGGTCACAATTATTTGGAGACACAACATAATTGAATGGTATACCCAGATGATGCAACACAACCACTACTCCTCTGGTTCCAAGTTGACACTGCGGGATCCAAAAACCATAGATAAGGAATAAATTTAGAGAGTGAAGGAGGGTCGTAATGACCAAAATAATATAGGGTCCCTATATTATTTTGGTCGTTATGGCCCTCCTCCTCCACTCTCTAAATTTATTCCTTTTTAATAACATTTTTGGATACTGCAGTGTCAACTTGGAACTGGAGGAGTAGTGGTTGCATTGCATCATCTGGGTATACCACTCAATTATGTTGTGTCTCCAAAAAATTGTAACTATGATACCTACATTTATGTTTCTCAGCTATTGTGTCCCAGGACTTCTTATGACCTTATGACCTTATGACCCTTTATGATCCCTAAGAATATATCTTAGAGGTCTTATAATGTTGTAAAAGGTCATAAGAGGCTTTGAGGAGGGGCCAGATGAGCTTCCACCTTCACGTGGTTGGCCCTGTTAAGTAGAGAATATTAAACTATTCTCAAAACAAAGAGAAGCTCAACAAATATATATTTTTTAAAAAAATTATACCAGATCGTCGCAATTACGATGGTAACTAGAGAATAACCGATGGGAAAACACAACAAATGATGACTATCTGTCAAAAATATCTGACATATAGATGTTGCATGTACAACATGTCCATCGTAAATGCAGCATTGTCATCGAAATTGCGACATCAGCAAATAGCCCCGATGGCTTTTTCACCATGTTGCCAAGCCCTCTTCGGATGCATATTTCGACGGAAGATCATCACAATTATGACAGTAACCAGTGAGTGATCGATGGGAAAACACAACAAATGATAGCTATCTATTGGATATTTCCAACAGATAGATGTCGCATGTACAACATGTCCATCACAAATTCAGCATTACCGTCAAAATTACGACACCAATTAATAGCCCCGACAACTTGTTCACCATGTTGCCAGACCCTCTTTGGATGCATATTATGATGGCCATTTGCATTGTAATAATGACACCTATCCTAACCATCAGTAATTTTGACTCAAAAAATGCAACGACAGTTGGTGTCACTTAATTGACGGGATAGTGTTGGAATATTTGACGTCCAGTTGTCAAAAAAAGGTCTCAAATGTACTAGTGCTAGATTGGTAAAAGATGCACTAGAAAATGAAAATTGGATGAATGCTATGAAGGAAGAGATAGATCATATTGAAAATAATAATACATGGTTACTAGTACCGAGACCTAAAGATAAGAATGTGATAGGAACTAAATAGATTTTCAGAAATAAACTCAATGAGAAAGGAGATGTGATCAGGAACAAAGCTAGACTAGTTTGCAAAGGGTATGCACAAGAAGAAGGAATTGACTATGGTGAGAATTTTTCCCTTGTTGCTAGATTAGGAGTAAGGATACTACTTGCATATTGAACTTACAAAGGATTTAAGGCTTATCAGATGGATGTTAAATCTTCATTTCTGAATGGAATACTTGAAGAAGAAGTCTACATTGAACAACCTAATGGATTTGTTGATAAGGACAATAAGAACATGGTCTGCAAATTGCATAAAGCTTTATATGGATTGAAGCAGGCTCCTCGAGTATGGTATGAAAGACTACACTCTTATTTAGTTAAGATTGGATTTGAAAGGACTAGTGATAACAACAATTTATACTTGAAATGTGATAAATATGATGAAATTATGATTGCTGAGATATTTTTTGATGACATTATATTTGGTGGCAATGAAATAATGTCTAAGTCTTTTACTGACGAAATGAGAAAAGAATTTGAGATGTCTATGATAGGAGAGATCAAATTCTTCATTGGAATTCAAATACAACAATTTAAAGATGGGATCTACATCACTCAATCTAAGTATATCAAGGAGATCCTAAAAAAATTCAATATGGAAGATTCAAAACTGGTTGGTACACCGATGGCTACTGGTTGTAAATTGTCAAAAGAAGATGATGCTAAGGAGGTGAATGAAACACATTACCGATCCATGATTGTTAACTTACATTATGTGGTCCATTGTAGGCCTGACATTGCACATTTAATTGGTATTGTTTTAAGGTTTTCAACAAACCCCAAGGAGACACATTTGTCTACAATTAAAAGGATATTCAAATATTTGAAATGGACTAAAGATTTCGGCCTATTATACACAAGAAAAGGAAATTTTGATCTTAAAGTTTATACTGATGCTAATTGGGTGGGAAATATTGATGACAAGAAAAGCACTAGTGGTGGAGATTTCTTTTTAGGAGAAATGCTAGTGACATGGTTAAGTAAGAAATAAAGTTGTATTTCACAATCTACTGTCAAAGTTGAGTAGGTAGCAACAACTATGAATTGTTCTAATATTGTATGGATCAAACAATTATTGGAAGGTATGCAGGGAGAGATTACTGATCCTATTACAATATATTGTGATAATACTAGTGCTATTAATATATCAAAGAATCCAGTGATGCATTCTAAGACAAAGCATATATCTATTAAGTATCACTACTTGAGAGATAAAGTACAAGATAAGCATGTGACATTGGAGTATGTGAATTCAAAGGAGAAGATAGCTGATATCTTTACAAAACCTTTACAAGATGCTTTTGAGTATCTCTGAGGTAAGTTAGGGGTTCTTCCCCTATCTGATGTATATTAAGGAAAGATGCATGCTGCATGAATTCAAGGACTCAATAGATTATCTATCTTGTGAGATGATGCTAGTATTTCACTCTTTAGGTGAATCCTGAAGTTGTGAAGAAGAAGGTTTTGTGACTGTAATAAAAAATCTATATACTCGAGGTATATCTGAAATGTTTATGTTTCTTTGGCATTTTTGTCAAAGAGGGAGGTGTTTACAGAAATTTAGAAAGAGGGAGACTAGTGAAGAAAATTCAGTCTGAAGAACTAGAAGGAGAATACTGAGGATGAAAACTAAAGGAGATGAGAGATGATTACGTAATAGAGATTTAGATGATAAAGGGAGAATACTGAGATATGGATAGAGTAATTTAGAAGAATGAAGGTGATTCAGTATATGTTAAAGAGGGAGAAGATCAGAGTGGAATAAGAATATCAGGGAGATGAATACAGTAAGAGGGAGACAAATCAGAAAGAGAAAGACTACAAATGAAAGATCAAAAAAGAGAAGTTATTACTCAGAGGGAGTTTAGAATATGAATGAAAGTGAAGTGTACCATCATGAATTGAACACTAAATTTTTTAGTGTTTCCATCAATGCCAAAGAGGGAGATTGTTATCATAATTGATAATAATGTTGATAATTTTTTATCTGATGGAGCTGATGATGAAAACCGACCAAGATTAGAGGTATACATGATGTTAGTAGAATGATTAGATTACTTATAATCTTTTCATTGATGTCAAGAAATTTATTTTTGATTTATATTATGTTTCCATATCATTCGATAATGATATAAGGTGAATGAGTCAAAGAGAAGTGAAAATGAGAAGTTAAGAAGTTGTAGAACATAAATAGACAACTGATACAGATTGGACAATGATTTGATTATGTTGGTATGATTTTTTTATACCTAACATATGATTATGTTAAGTTGGTAAAGTATGGTGATAAAGATTTGACAACTCGGTAAGATGGAAAAGTCACTCGGTAAGGTAAAGACAAAAAGTTGATCAGTTGGTAAAGCAGAAAGGTTTAGGCATCGAGCGATGTTACCAAAATTCTAAGTGAAGAACATCGAGCAAGAAAAAGGTATTAAATATGGATGAAATTGATAATTAATGATTATCTATGATCAGCTGGATGATAATGATGTTGAGGAAAGTTAGTTATAGAGATCTAGGGTTATGAAAATTCAAGATGAAGATCTATAGCTAGATCTAAGTGTTAGAATAACTGAGAGGGGGTTGAATCAGTTATCTAGTGTCCCAATTCAAAATGTATAATTCAAAACAATTTCTTCACTTTCTGTTCATTGGTAAACAATAATAACTCTCACTGTCTGTGCTTTTACCAATTACCAATCTAATGTTAAGACAGTTTACCAATCAAATCTAACATGTAACATGTAAAGAATGATAACAAACAAATATCACAATCAACACATAACACAAGAGATTTAACGTGGAAACCTTGTAAAGGGAAAAACCACCTGGGACCGGCAACCCAAAATTGTTCACTCTTCTAAAGTGAGGTCGGTTAAGACCCAACCTTGTTAAAGGTTACAAACACACTATAAGGTGTGACCTTGTTAGAGGATTTTAGACTAGAAGTTATCGTCCAACCAGCATTCACTATGGGGTTGACAGGATAACAATGTTCATTCTATGAATGATACATCATAAGACTTTCAGAGTCTACTCGGTTAAGAGATTTTGACTGTATACAATGGTTAAATATGTAATAGTAAATGATATGTCCTAATACAACTTCAATTGCAGATTACAGATCAATATTTAGTCCATACAAATCCTTCTAATCAATAATTCACTTTAGATTCAATACTGTATCAACTTACTGTCCATCGGTAATTGCTCTCTGTAGCTTGGTAATTGTTCTGCAGCTCAGTTCTTACTAACCAGTATGATCAGAATACATGAAAACCTTGTTCATGCGATATTCCTGCAACTTCTTCTTTCGACATATTTCATAAATAAAATTTGTTCTCTTATATAGACGAGTAAATCATTTTCTTCTCCACCATTAGATTTTTTCGCTTAATCTCATTCATAGATTTTGCCACTTCAAACTTTCTTAGTACTTGTGTCAATAACACATTTCAATCTTTTCTGTTAGATCTCCCCTGAATTTTGTCAGTCGTCGATCTGTGTAACAAACATTATCTATTACCTCGATGTTATACTCTTGCCAGCTCATCAATCTTATTGGTTAAGCTAATCATTTAATACATTCTGTTCTGCTCGGTTAATAAAGAAATGCATCGGTGAACACTGCTCGGTTAATACTATGATCGATATACACTACACTCCATTGGTTTATACTAGAAATGCTTCATTTACCGACAACAGTGCTTTGTGTCTTTCAGCTCTATACTTCATCATAGATGAATGCAACATAATAAAGTCAATACCATCAAGTCATAGACTCATCAACAAGTTACTCAATGTGTTCCTTATCCTCATCTGTCATGTACATCTTTCCTCATGTAGATTTCTCTATTCTTCATCTCTTTCACCTTTCTTCAGATGTCTGGGTATAGTAACTTACAAGATAAGTGTTGTCAAACTAGTTGACATCAATGACAACATAATATTGATTTAATCATATTACATATCTAATCAACAACTCCTCAATGATCTTTAATCACATATTCTTCAATCAGATTCCAAATCAGTTGTAGTCCAACAATCTCTCCCTTTGGCATTGATGGAAACTCAAGTAATATGAAATGTACCATACACATACCAAACATACATTCTACAACTTTGTGAAAAAATGTTGTAAGTTGAATAGACTTAATATGTTTAATCACTACGTTACTAAAACCAGCATTAAATAATATAGCTTTACCATTCTGTAATTGTGATCTTTTCAGTTCTCCTATTCCTACTTCTGTTCTCTGTAACTGATCTTCAATACTCTGTCTCATTCAGATTGTCTCTCCCTTAGATAATTCTCATCGATGCTTGTTCCTTTTCATATCTCATTTATCTTTCCCCTTTTAATTTCATATTGTATATCTCTCCCTTTGACAGCAATGCCAAAGAAACAAATAAACAAACAATTTTGTCTTCCTTTGTATCTCTGAATATTGATATTCCAATCGGTTCAAGTTCACAAACTTAATCACAACCTTGAACATGATTCAAAGTGTGAACTATGCTACATCAACATGAATGATCTTCTGATAAAAGTAGGCTGATGCAACAGCCAGATCATCTTAGTGACCGATAGACAGGGAATGGACCCCAAGTCTAGTCCTCAAGTATTCAAATGTATCCTTCGGTAGGGGCTTTGTAAAAATATTTGCAAGTTGTTCTTTGGATGTAACAAATTCTAACTTTACTTGCTTCTCTTGCACTTGTTCTCTTAAGTAATGATACTTAATAGATATATGTTTTCTCTTAGAGTGCATCACATGATTTTTTGAAATATTAATAGCACTAGTGTTGTCACAGTATATAATCACCAAATTAGTGATTACCTCATTCATTCCTTCCAACACTTGTTTGATATATGCAATGTTTGAATAGTTAGTAGCAGCAACAACATATTCTGCTTCAACTGTAGACTGAAAAATACAAACCTACTTTTTACTTGTCCAGGTTACAAGTCTTTCACCATAGAAAAATGCTCCTCCGGTGGTGCTTTTTCTATCATCCACATTTCTAGCCCAATCAACATCGGTGTAAACTTTCAGTTCAAACTTCCCTTCCTTAGGATACCATAATCCAAAATTCTCTATTTTCTTCAAGTATCTTAAGATCCTTTTTGTAGCTATCATGTGTGATTCTCTAGGATTAGTAGAAAATCTTGCAACAATTCCCACAACATGTGCTATATCTGGTCTACTGTGAACTACATACATTAACTTACCAATCATGGATTGGTAGAGTGTTTGGTTTACCTCGATAGTTTCATCCTCCTTTGTCAATTTTCATCCAGTAGCCATCAATGTTCCTACAGGTTTAGCATCATCCATGCCAAATGTCTTCAATACTTCCTTTATGTATTTAGATTATGTGATGGATATCCCATCACTCTGCTAAATCACTTGTAGTCCAAGAAAGAACTTAATCTCTCAGAACATAGACATTTCAAATTCTTTTTGCATATCATTAGAAAATGCCTTGCAAACAAGATCTGAGCCTCCAAAGATAATGTCATCAAAAAATATTTCAGCAATGATAATAGTATCATCAGTATCACCTTTCACATACATATTGTTGTTTTCACTTGTTCTAACAAATCCAATACTTAACAAGTAAGTATACAGTCTTTCATACCATGCTCTCGGTGCTTGCTTCAATCCATATAATGCTTTATGTAGTCTACATACCATGTCTTTATTGTTGGGATCAACAAATCCTTCAGGTTGTTCAATGTAGACCTCTTCTTCAAGTATACCATTCAAAAATGTTGACTTCACATCCATTTGATAGACTTTGAATTTCTTATGTGCAGCATATGCAAGTAACATTCTAACTCCTTCTAATCTAGCAATAGGTGAAAATGTTTCACCATAGTCAATGCCTTCTTCCTGTGCATATCCCTTGCATACTAATCTAGCTTTATTTCTTGTGACTTCACCATTTTCATTCAATTTATTCCTATATATCCACTTAGTACCGATAACATTTTTATCTTTTGGTCAGGGTACTAAGGACTAGGTTTTGTTCTTCTCCATTTTCTCTATTTCCTCCTTCATTGTATTAACCCATTCTTCATTCTCTAATGCAACTTTCACAGTTTTAGGTTCAAATTCACAAATTAGACATGTACCTTGTCTTGTTTTGCTTCTAGTTTGCATTCCAGCATGTCTGTCTCCAATGATTTGTGTCTCAGGATGATGTCTTCTGATAAAACTAGCCAAAACTTGATTTCTCCTTTCTTGTTCATCCTGCTCGGGGTCATTTTCTTGCTCGCTAGCTTCATCTTGTTCCTCATTTTGTGTTTCCTGTTGTCTTGCATTGTTTCCCTACTGACTGGTTGTCACAGTTTGTGGTGTCAGTAGATACTCTGGATGTTCAATGTAAGTGAATCTACCATAGTCTTTCGATTCCTTTGTACTTTCCTCTATGTACTTGTCATCAAACTCATCAACACGAACATTAGTACTTTCAACTATCTTATTTGTATCCTTATTCAAACATTTGTATGCTTTACTTGTAGTGGAATATCCCATAAATATTCCTTCATCTCCTTTAAAATCAAATTTTCCATTTCTCTCATCTTTCAAAATAAAGCATTTACTTCCAAAAATTTTGAAATAACTTATAGTAGGTTTGTGTCCAAACCATAGTTCATAAGGTGTTTGGTTGGAGTCCTTCTTCAGTTGTACTCGATTAAGAACATACATAGCTATACTGACAGCTTCCCTCCAGTATGCCTGAGCAACATTCTTCTATATCATCAATGTTCTAGCACAGTCAATTATAGACCTGTTCCTCCTTTTAGCAATGTCATTTTGCTGAGGTGTCCTTGGTGCAGATACCTGCCTTTTGATTCCATGCTCATTGGAAAAATTAGTAAATTTATCATAGATAAATTCACCTCCTCTATCAGATAGGTCGGTATGAACCAACTCAAGTATCTTCTTTGTTGAATAGTCTTTTCTTTTAAAACTATACTTAGTCATCTTACCTTTCTGACATTCATGGCACATGGCATGATCAGGTTTTGTCAAGTTAGGCAATCCTCTAACTCTTCTCTTTCTACTAATCTTGATCATGTTATCAAAGTTCACATGGCATAACCTTTGTGCCACAACCAAGCATCTTCATCCTTTATTAACAAACAAGAAGACTGATCCATATCAAGATAGAATACATTACCTTTGGATTGTGTACCAGTTTTGACAAGTCTTCCTCCATCATCATAGATCTTCACCTTTTTGCTCTCAAAAGCCAATCGGTGGCCTGAATTGTTTAGCTGAGCCACACTTAACAAATTATAGTTCAATCCATCTACCCAATATGCATTTTCACATTGTAATCTGTCATTAATCATCAGTGAGCCTTTACCTCTTACCATACAAGGTGCATCATTTCCCATTCTCATAGATCCTCCATTATATTCAACAAGATGATCAAACTTCTCTACATCACTAGTTATATGATGTGTACAGCCACTGTCTATGATCCATGTATCATTTCTGCTTACTTTAGAGATCAGTGTTGTCTCTTCATGTTTCTCTTTTGAGTCATCTTTCATAGCAACAAATACAACTTCTTTATCATCATCAAAATTAGATTCAGTTTCAATATCTTTGGCTATGTAACATACCTTTTTGCCTTTTTCATCTCGGTTGTCTCTGTTGTAGTGTCGGTAGCCTCTTTTGACTCTTCTTCCATAGCTTCCTTCAGATCGGTCTTTGGATCTATCATCATCTTTCTTCTGAGGACATCTAGAAGCGATGTGACCAACTTCTTTACAATTAAAGCATGCTAAAGGTAGCTTACCTCTATACCTTCCTTTTCCTTTGGGCAATCTTCTGGCCATAAGTGCTTCAAGCTCATCAAGTTCATCATCGGTATTATCATCACTATCACAATTCTTACTATTCCTGCTAGACTTTCCAATCTTCAAAGAAGACATGAAAGTGGATTCAATAGAAGGAACAACACTATTATCAAAATTGTTTAATTCAAAGGTTGTAAGTTTACCAATCAGAGTGTCAAGAGTAAGGTTGGATGTAGCTCTTGTTTCATGAATTGCAGAAACCCTGATTGCATAAACTGGTAGCAAAGTTTTGAGAATCTTGCTTATCATTGTTTCATCATCAATCACTCCATCAGATGCTCTAATAGCATGTACCACCTCTTTGAGTCTATTTGAATATTGTACAATGTTCTCACCTTCTTTCATTCTCATATCATCAAATATGCCTCTCAGACTTTCAGCTCGAGCTCTTTTGACATTCAGATCTCCACTGTATATTTGTGCTAATTTATCCCACATTCCTTTGGCAGTTGTGCATGTCTTGATATCTTCAAATTCAGCGTCGGTATAGGCAGCAACAAGTTCCATTATAGTAACATTGTGTTCATGCTTGTCCTTCAGTTGATCAATAGTTAAGGGACCAGTGGGCGGTTGCATGTAGCCATTCTCCATCAACTCTAGTGCAGAGTTCCCAATTCCAGATATGTGCAGCTTCATTCTTCTTTGCCATACTGCAAAGTTCTCTTTGTTCAATTTTGGTACTTCCCTCTTATACATCTTGAGACCTTTATGCTTAAGTCCTCAAAACTCTGTTCCAAGCAACCAACGCTCTGATACAAATTGTTAGAATAACTGAGAGGGGGGTGAATCAGTTATCTAGTGTCCCAATTCAAAATGTATAATTCAAAACAATTTCTTCTCTTTATGCTCATCGGTAAACAATAATAACTCTCACTGTCTGTGCTTTTACCGATTACCAGTCTAATGCTAAGACATTTTACCGATCAAATCTAACATGTAACATGTAAAGAATGATAACAAACAAATATCACAATCAACACATAACACAAGAGATTTAACGTGGAAACCTTGTAAAGGGAAAAACCACCTGGGACTGGCAACCCAAAATTCTTCACTCTTCTGAAGTGAGGTCGGTTAAGACCCAACCCTGTTAAAGGTTACAAACACACTATAAGGTGTGACCTTGTTAGAGGATTTTAGACTAGAAGTTATTGTCCAATCAGCATTCACTATGGGGTTGACATGATAACAATGTTCATTCTATGAATGATACATCATAAGACTTTCAGAGTCCACTCGGTTAAGAGATTTTGACTGTATACAATGGTTAAATATGTAATAGTAAATGACCTACCCTAATACAACTTCAATTGCAAATTATAAATCAAAATTTAGTCCATACAAATCCTTCTGATCAATAATTCACTTTAGATTCAATACTGTATCAACTTACTGTCTATCAGTAATTGCTTTCTGTAGCTCGGTAATTGTTCTGCAGCTCAGTTCTTACTAACCAGTATGATCAGAATACATGAAAACCTTGTTCATGTGATATTCCTGCAGCTTCTTCTTCTTCTGGCATATTTCATAAAGAAAATTTGTTCTCTTATATAGATGAGTAAATCATTTTCTTCTCCACCATCAGATTTTGCCGCTTAATCTCATTCATAGATTTTGCCGCTTCAAACTTTCTTGGTACTTGTGTCAATAACACATTTCAATCTTTTTCATTAGATCTCCCCTAAATTTTGTCAGTCGTTGATCTGTGTAACAAAGATTATCTGTTACCTCGATGTTATACTCTTGCCAGCTCAAAAATCTTATCGACTAAGCTAATCATTTAATACATTTTGTTCTACTCAGTTAATAAAGAAATGTGTCAGTGAACACTGCTCGGTTAATACTACGATTGGTATACACTACACTCCGTCGGTTTATACTAGAAATGCTTCATTTATTGACAACACTGCTTTGTGTCTTTCATCTCTATACTTCATCATAGATGAATGCAACATAATAAAGTCAATACCATCAAGTCATAGACTCATCAGCAAGTTACTCAATGTGTTCCTTATCCTCATCTGTCATGTACATCTTTCCTCATGTAGATTTCTCTGTTCTTCATCTCTTTCACCTTTCTTCAGATGTCTCTATATAATAACTTACAAGATAAGTGTTGTCAAACTAGTTGACATAAATGACAACATAATACTGATTTAATCATATTACATATCTAATTAGCAAGTCCTCGGTGATCTTTAATCACAGATTCTTCAATCAGAGTCCAAATCAGTTGTAGTCCAACACTAAGAAGCAAAAAGAAGTGGAACAAGTTACAAGAAAAGTTCAAGTTCCTAGGTGAAAAGGAAATGTGTTTCTAAGATCTAGATCCGATGAATAATAAATTGAATGGTCAAGATTGATTAAAGGAAAATGCAATAGAGGAGATTAAGAGGCAAAAATTGTCTATATAAAGGATGATCTTGTATGGACAATGGGATGGAAAACTAAATAATTGGAGGGTTACCGACTATTGTAGAGGTGAATGAACAGTGAGATTTCGAGTAGGCAAAAAGTGATTTGATGAAGTGTCGATTCCAGTGGAAGATGAAGATTGATGTGTGCAAAAGGATCTGATTGAGAAAAGATAGTTGCACATCTACATGTCATTTTTATTACTATTTCTTACTAGCATTTGTAATAGTCAAAATCTCTTAACAAAGTGGACTTAACAGTCGTATTGTAAATCCTTGAGAAAGGTGGCATTCCAAAAAGAGTGTTTAAAGCCCCTTAACAAGGCCACTCCTAACAGGGTGAAGATCCTAACAAATCTGAGGTTAATTCCTTAACTGGGTCACACCTAATAGTGTGTATTGTAATCCTTAACAAGATTGGATCTTAACCAGATGTACTTTAGAAGAGTATATTTCTTAGTGGGTGACAATTCCCACAGTGGTTTTTCCCATAACTGGGTTTCCACGTTAAAATCTGTGTTACACATTGTGAATGATTTGTGAGATTGTTTTACTGATTGATATAGTTTATTTACTATCATTGGTAAATAGAGAACTGTATTTCTATCGAGTAGTTACCAAGTTAATCAAAGAATATATTTTAAGGTTTTGGTGATCAAGATTACTGATTCACCCCCCCCCCCCCGCCTTTCCGTAATCCAACATGAAGATCCATATATAAGGCTCGGGAGAAGGGTCTTCTTAAAGGAATCTAAATTACCAGCCAAATAGAACCTACCACTCATCAACAATTTTTGGATGACTCAATTCTCTATGATAGGGCAAAGAGAGAGGAGGTTAGGAGATTCAATATAATCTTAGATGAGTACTCGGAAGCCTCAGTTCAACTAGTTAATAAGAATAAGTCATAAATTTTCTTCTTTAACACCACTAATGAGTTAGAGGAGGATATTCTTAGGATTATGGACTTCAAGAAAGGATCTCATCCAGCTAAGTATCTAGGACTTCCTCTAGATAAAGGTAACCTGAAGTCAAATATTTTAGGAAATATGCTGGACAAAATAAAGAAAAGAACATAATCATGAAAAGGCAAGAGGGTTTCCTCAGTAGGCAGAGTAACAATGCTTAAATCTATCATTTTAGCCTTACCTATTTTCCTAATGTCATGTTTGCAGTTATCGGTAGGTATTCAATGAATTCTAGTTCAAAAGTTTAGGACTTTCTTTTGGCAAGGGGTAGAAGATAGGAAGAGGATTGTCCTCACTGCTTGGGATATAATTTGCAAGGCCAAGGAGGATGGTGGTATAAGTATAAAATATTTACAAGATCAAAACATAGCCCTAGGAGCAAAGATAGTTTGGAAAAATCCTTAGACAACCTTAACTTAGATGGGTTAAGATAATCATATATAAATATTTAGACGGTAATGACTCTCTTAGTATACTAAGACATGAGAATACGCCTAAGGGTTATTGCTTCTAGAAATTTATGAGAAATTTCATAAATCTAATTAGAGATAATGCTTCATGGAATATAGGTAAAAGAGAGTCTGCACTCTTTTGGGAAGATTCTTGAGGAGGCTACCCAGTTTTATCCAGTATACTGACCAATAAGGAAAGTATGGATAGATGGAAAATACATGAAGGCAAGTACGTCAAAGACTATATTAGATACCCACTCAATAACTCGATACTTGGATGCGAATGTAATTTCAATAGACTAGATGATATATCAAAATTTTTTTACAAATAACTAATGAATATAGTAAGAGAAATAACCATAACCCCAAGAGAAAGGAATGATAGGGTTATTTGGCATCTGACAAAGAATGGGGAATATAATACTAAAGATAGGTATAAGTGCTTATATAAGAGAAAAGGCCTTGCAAGAACTTATGTTCCCATTGATCTTTTTTGGAACAAACTATGTCTACCAAAAGTAGGAATGTTCACGTGGTTGGTTATGTATGGAAATATCCTAACAACAAAGTATCTTAGAAGAATAGGTATCCAGGGACCTTCTAGGTGTATACTTTGTAAATCAGAAGAAGGAAATGTGAATTATCTCCTGTTCATATGTGCATTTGCAGAAAAGTGCTGGGTATGGCTAGTTAGAAGATTCAACTAGAGCTTAGCCTTTCATTTCAAATTAACGGATCACCTCAACAATTATCCTAGACCTAATGGCTAATAGAAAAGACTTGTATAGCTGCATTTGGTTTATTTCCCCTTCGCTACTGATCTGGGAAATTTGGAAGGAAAGAAATATAAAAATATTTAAAGACTCATCAATGGAACCTAATAAATTCCTTAACAAAGTGGAGGCAACAATTATTGAAGTAGTGAATAACAGGAACTTATTAGGCTTGCATACTAATGTATTTTCTACACAGGATGGAAAAATAAGGAATAAATGGGCAAGGAAGATTCCCCCAATTAATCATGGCCCTAAAACTAATAAAGAACAAATTAGGAAGGACTATAAATGGGTGAAACCTGATCCTAAATGCTGTAAACTAAACTTTGATGGAGCTTCTAGGGGCAAATCTAGGTGTTGTAAGTATTGGATCTTGTCTCCATAATTCTGATGGTGAGTTAATATCTAGTATAGCTAAACTAGTAGGCATTATAACTAATAATGAAGCTGAGTTTATGGCTCTTATTGAAGGATTGCAATTGTGCAAAGAGATAGGTATTAAGAAAGTAGAAATCAAAGGAGACTCTACCCTAGTAATAAATGTTATTAGGAAAGGAGAAACACCAAACTAACACCTTAATGACTATGTTCAACAAGCAAGTGGGCTACTCAAGTTCATTGAACACTTCATGTTGAATAACATATATAGAGAAGGCAATAAGGAGGCATACAACCTATCTAATTTAGGGGCAGATAAAGTAAGAAGAGGTATAGGTTGATCAAGATTATTTATCAAGTTATAGGATCAAAGATAAATGAGATTTATAGTTAGGGAACAATTCAGTAGAAAGAATTTGAGTTAAAACATGACATTAGCACTTTATTAGAATTCCTAGATTATTATGCTCTTTGAAATCATCCCTATTCGAGTCACTAGCCTTTTTTAGAAACCAATTAAACCTAATCCTATTGGCATGTCAAAAATGGAATACCAAAATTGGGATAGTTAGAATTCTTTAGAAACCAAAAGTCATCAGGTAGATTTAAATAGATCACATAGAATATCTTAGGGTACTTGTATTCTTGCTCTTGAATACAAGATGAGCTAAATTAGTATAATACTTAATCAAAAATGTCAACACCTATAAGGCTCAGATGCTCGAAGAAATAGTTAGCCTTTGAAGGAGAAATCGTTATGAAAAGGTTGAAGAAAATATTGCTTGTCACCTACGATTCAGTGGTAAGAGTTGTCTATAAAATTCTAGGAGATGAATTTAATAGGAATGACAGTAAGTATCGTGTTAACACGAACATCCCTGCAATGTTCATTGCCTCAGTAGCTTAGGTCAAGCTAGATATATCAACCATTGGTAGACTATACAAAATATTCTTCAAGAAGAAATTCTTACGAGATCTGGACAGGTCATTGGTAGTATTAGAGAAGATCTCACTATTCCCAACCTGAAACACTATATGAAATGGACTATGGATGGATGAAAAATTCCTACTTATCCCATTCTAGTAGTGGAAGATATAGGGAATTTTATTGATGAAACTAAATCTATTGGAAGGAATTTGGATTTTCTTATGACATTTCTCCACATACGGTCCCCCCTTTCCCATAACTGGTTCGATAGCTATCTCCTTGAAGAAGAGATAGGGCTTGTAGTAGATTGAGATGAAAGGAGTAATTCTCCTATCTACTGAAAAGAAGGTTGAAATATTATAATAAATGTTTGGAAGTAATAAAATAAATATTTTCTTAGCATTAGTATTGTAGCATATATATTTAAGGTTGCATTTTCTATTAGATTTTTTATATATGTTATAAAATTCATACTAGTGAAAATTAATTACTGCCTGAAATAATCAAAGATCAAAAGTGCCCTCATAAATTTCTATATAGAGATATCTATATAATAGCTCATAGCTCAAATCACCAAGCAAGGCTAGTAATCAAGCAAGCATTTCGTTCTAGTGAAATCAAGATGATACTTTATGATCATACACATATCAATATATTTAGGCATGATTTTAGATAAATTTGATCCTTAAATACATTGATATGAGTGTCATTTAAATATGTTGATTCTCTCACCAATTAACATATATGTATTCCATACAAATATGAATAAGATGCATTTGAAATTTTAACAAGCCATGCACATGGGTTATCATCTAAAGAGATCTATAAATATTTCAAGGAATATATAAGTCATGTTAGGAATAACAGTCCAAAATACAACTAAGAGGGGGGGTGAATCAGTTGTATGAAAGATTATTAAAATTTAAACTTTGACTAGTAGAAATATCAGATCTAATGAACATAATGAATGCCAACACAATAACACAATATTTTGGTCTTGGGAAAACCCTGTTAAAGGTAAAAACCCTGGTGGGAATTAGCACCCACAAATGATGTACTAAGAGTATAGTATCCTTGTTAGAAGATATAGACCTATTAGGAGCTTATTGAAACATTACAGTACACAGTCCTTGTTAGAGGATAGACCCTGTTAGGATTCAAGAAAGAAGGGTGGGCTCACTGCTTAGGCTCACTGCCTAAAGAAGGTTAAGTCCACCTTCATAACTCACTATTCACAACAAGTGTATTTGAAGAAATAAAAAATATTTTAAATTGTCTGACAACAAATTTATTTTCTTGATCAGTTCCAATGAAGTTCACTAGTAATCCTCTACTCTACATCCAACAGACACAAGCTCACAACTTTTCCAATTCCTTTTACATCACATATATTCTCTCCATATCTTTTCCAAAGAAAAGATCTTACATATATACCCTATTACATTCTACATGATCAGGTCGGCCCATTAGGCTTTCCTAATTACATAAACTCTTGCTAAGATACACACAGTACTTAAAACAAGTATATAATAATTCTATTACAACAATTAAGGACTCGCATCCTTAATTTACATTTGCCAAAACAAAATCCACGCTACACCTCTGAAGTCAGCTCCCAAATAAATTTTCTCTAGATCACATGCCATAGCTGACATCGTCCAACATTATGTACCTTGCACTGATAAACTAGCATCCTTTAGTACCTTGTCTTTCATCTCCTAAGCTCGCATACACTTAATCCATATCATCTATAAGATATACCAAAAACACAGAGACTCATTTTGTTAGTTTCCACTGTCACTGTCCAGGAACCAGTCCTCACCAAAACATCTGTAACTCATTCACTATGAAAATTTACATGATGTGATCTTAGATATAAGATCACAACATCTTCATGTTCTCTTATCTATCTTTGCAAGTTCTAAATTATCCATACATTGTCCGTACACTTTCATACTCAGCATGTACTCTTCATAGAAACATATGTTGACATCAGTGACAAACCACAAATGACAACAATATGAATGCCCATTCGGTAACATCATGATTAAACATATTAAATGTATCAATCACCACCCCATGCATTAGCAATATCCAAAAATCTCCCCCTTTGGCATTGATGTCAAAATATGGAAAAATCCATCATCCCAAAGTTATATCAATCCAAAGATCTACAACCAAACAATACTACATACAATCTCCCCATCCAGTGGGGATTTTCTCATAGCAACACTCCCCTTTGACAGCAATGGAAAAAGGGTGTCATGAGTCAACAACTCTTCTTTAACACCTTCCTTCTACGATCACCCCCCCTGAGGAGTAGATCCCTACATCTAGTCCAAAATATGATAAGGCTCTGAAAACCTTTGGACTGATGCATCCTTGCATCATTTAATTCTGACTGGGAGGGCCCTAAAACCCAAGCATACCTTTGAGATATTAAAAGGTATCTTTTGGCAATGGTTTTGTAAAGATATCTACAATTTTTTCCTCTGTATTGATATACTCTAATTTTATTTCCTTCTCTACCACCTTGTCTCTTAAGAAGTGATACTTGATAGAAATATGTTTAGTTTTAGAGTGCAACATTGGATTTTTTTGACATATTCACTGTACTGGTGTTATCACACTGGATAACTATAGGCTCATCGAAATTTATTCCAATGTTTGTCAACATTTGTTTCATCCAAACAATTTGAGTGCAATTTATAGCAGTAGCAACATATTTTGATTCTGCAGTAGATTGAGCTCTACAATCTTGCTTCTTCCTTAACCATGAAACCAACTTTTTCCCAAGGAAAAATGCACCACCACTAGTACTTTTTCTATCATCAATGTTTCATGCCCAATTAGCATCAGTATAAGCATGAATTTCAAAGCTATCATTTATGTCATACCATAAGCCATAGTCTATTGTTTCTTTTAGATATCTCAGTATCCTTTTCACAACAGCTAGGTGTGTTTCTTTGGGTTCTGCCTGATAGCTGGCCATAATTCTAATAGCATTAGAAATATCTGGTCTGGTGTGAGTTAGATATTGTAATCCTCCAACCGTTGATCTATACTTGGTCTGAAAAACACACTTTGATTCATCATCAATTGTCATCTTATTACCAGTTACCATGGGAGTACCAACTGGTTTACAGTCCTCCATTCCAAACTTTTTCAGCATTTCTTTAAGATATTTAGTTTGAGAAATAAAGATGTAATCTTTGCTCTGATTTATTTGCAGTCTAAGAAAGAATTTCATTTTTCCAATCATGGACATCTCAAATTCATTTTCCATTTCTTTATAAAATTTCTCACATAGATCATCATTACCTCCAAAGATAATATCATCAACAAAGACTTCTATTATCAAAATTCCATCTTCACTAGTTCTTAAATACAAATTACTGTCAGCATTACCTTTTTTGAATCTAAGTTGAAGTAGATATTTATCTAACCTTGCATACCAAGCCCTTGGAGCTTGCTTCACACCATATAGTTCTTTCTTCAACTTGCATACCATGTCTCCATCTTCGCATAAAGGAAATCCATCAAGTTGTTCTATATATACTTTTTCTTCAAGATCCACATTCAAGAATATAGATTTTACATATATCTGATACACTTTGAAGTTTTTGTGTGTAGCATAAGCCAAGAATAATCTCACAGCTTCTATTCTAGCAACAGGAGAAAATGTTTCTTCAAAGTCTATACCTTCTTGTTGTTAGTAGCCTTTACATACCAGTCTTTCTTTGTTTCTTACTACAACTCCTTCATTCATTTTATTTCTGAAAACCCATTTAGTTCCTATCACATTTTTATTCTTAGGTCTAGGAACCAATTCCCAAGTGTTATTCTTCTTTATTTGATCTAGCTCTTCTTTCATAGAATTTGTCCAAGATTCATCTTTGCAAGCTTCATCTATATTCTTTGGTTCAACTTGAGAAATCAAACAGATTTCTTCTCTAACCTTTGATCTAGTTAATACTCCTTGATTAGTATTGCCAATAATTTGATTTTCAGGATGATTGTTCTTTACATAGCTCGGAGTTTTAGGAACCTCAATAGCCTCATTTATGTCATTATCACAACTCTCTTTTTTTCATTAAGTCTCAACAATTTCTTCTTCTTCTACAGTAGAAACCTCTTTGATTTTTGTAACCTGATTACAGTCATACGTTCTCTCTTGTATCTAAAACCTTTCATCTATCTTCACATTGTTACTTTCAATCATTTTTCTTAATCTCATATTGAAACATTTGTAAGCCTTGCTCTTAGTAGAGTAACCAAGGAAAATTACTTCATCACTTCTAGCATCAAACTTCCCTATCTCATCATCCCTCTTGATATAGCACTTACTACCAAATATTCTGAAATATTTTACAGTAGGAGTATGATTAAACCATAATTCATAAGGGGTCTTATTTGTACCTTTTATGATTTGAACTCTGTTCAATGTGTACACCACTATCCCAACAGCCTCTCTCCAATCCACATGAGATATATTTCCTTCAATCAACATTATCCTAGCAGCATCAAGTACAGTTATGTTTCTTCGCTCAGCTATCCCATTCTATTGTGGAGTCCTAGGAGTAGATGTATGTCTTTTTATTCCATGCTCTTCACAGTATAAATTGATTAAGTCTGAAGTACACTCTCTACCTCTATCTGATCTTAAACATTTTAACTTTAAGCCTGATTCATTCTCTACTTTTGCCTTGAATATCTTGAATTTATCAAATGCTTCTGATTTTTCTTTTAAGTAACCCACATCATTCTAGAAAAGTCATCAACAAAAAGTATGAAATACCTTTCACCATAGATGATTTTGTCCTTGTAGGTCCACAAAGGTCTGTATGTACCACCTCAAACTTTTCTTTTGATGTATATGCTTTTATTTTGTAACTACTTCTAGTTTGTTTTCCCATAACACATTCTCTGCATGCCGTGTTAGATGGTTTCACAATCTTCGGTAGATCTCTTACTTCTTTAGTCAAAATTTCCTTCACAATATTGTCAAAGTTAACATGACAAAACCTTATGTGCCATAACCAACTGTCATCTACTTTTGCAACAAAATAAGAGGCTCCAGATGTATTTAATTCAAATACATTACCTCTAGATTTAGTATCGGTTGCAATCAAATTTCCTACCTTACTTCTGATAAAACATTTACCATCATTGAATTGTAACTGAAACTCTTTGTCCATCAACTGTCCAACACTCAATAAGTTATGCTTGAGTCCATCAACAAGTAGTACATTATAAATATTATTTTTTCCATCCAGAGTAATAGATCCTACTCCTATGATAGGTTTAGGAAGATTGTCTCCAAACCTCACAACACCACCATCATAATTTACTAATTTAACAAACTTTTTTTTATCTCCAGTCATATGATGTGAATAACCACTGTCTATGATCCATTCAAATTTCTTATCAACATGAGATACTAAATCTTTTTCCTCATGTACTGGTTCATCTCTAATAGCAACAAATCCAATCTCCTCATAATCTAAATCATCATCATCAGAAATTCCTTCACTAGCATAATAACATTCCTTATCCTTTAAATACTTAGATTTGAAAAACTTAGGCTTGTACTTAGGAACTCTTGTAGGACATCTAGATGCAAAATGACCTACCTTATTGCATGAAAAACATTTCAAAGGTAATTTGCCTTCAAATTTACCCTTACCTCTCTTTTCTCTTCTAGCAATCAGTGCAACAAGTTCATCCATCTTTCTTTTCTCTTCATGTATCTATTCCCATTCCTTAGCATATTCACTCAGATCTTCTTTTAGGTTCTCACTGCTGGTGCTCGGAAGTGTAGACATTATCTTCTTATGTGTAGATGCTTTAAATGGAGATTCAACTTTAGGTACAGAATCTCCCAATTCAGCAACTTCAAAGGTAGTTAGCTTTGCAATCAACATCTCTCTACTAAAGTTCAGAGTCAGAGGTATAGTCTCTTGAATAGGCATAGCCTTAAACTTGTAAGCAGGTGTCAATGATCTAAGGATCTTCACAAAAACTTCTTCTTCGTCATAAGTGCCTCCATAGTTTCTGATTCCAACTACAACTTTTGTAACCCTTTGAACATAGGCCCTAATGCTTTCATCCTCATTCATTTGTAACTTCTCCATATTTTTTTTCTAGTTCTGTAACTTTGCTTTCTTGGTATACTTGTCTCCTTCATATATTGCTTCTAATATTTCCCAAATATGGTATGCCGAATCAAATTATTTAACTTCAGTAAATTATCCTTCAGAGAGTGCGTTGATCAATGCTTCCCTTGTAATCATGTTAAGTAAAAATATTTTCTTCTCATCTTCAGTAGTTGATGGTAAGTCATTCTCAGACTTTATAGCTACCTTATTCTTTGTGATCAACCATTAGTCAATGCCTAAATAGAATAAATGAGTTCACATCTTGTTCTTCCAACTGTCAAAGTTCTCAGGATCAAATTTTGGACTATCCTTCCTATAGAACGCCATCTCCATGATCACCTCAAGCTGTTGAGCTTTCTCTTTGAGGACTAGTAGCTCTGATACCAATTGTTAGGAATAATAGTCCACAATACAAGTGAGAGGGTGGGTGAATCATTTGTATGAAAGATTATTAAACTTTAAACTTTGAGTAGTAGCAATATCAGATCTAATGAACACAATGAATGCCAACACAACAACACAATATTTTGGTCTCGGGGAAACTTTGTTAAAGGTAAAAACCCCAGTGGGAATTAGCACCCACAAATGATGTACTGAGAGTATAGTATCCTTGTTAGAATATTTAGCCTTTTTAGGAGCTTATTGAAACATTATAGTACATAGTCCTTGTTAGAGGAAATACCTTGTTAGGAGTCAAGAAAGAAGGGTGGGCTAACTGCCCAGGCTCATTGCCTAAAGAAGGTTAAATCCACCTTTAGAACTCACTGTTCGCAACAAGTGTATATGACTACATACACAATCTTTTGAACTATCCAACAAAAACTTTATTTTCTTCATCAGTTCCAATGAATTTCACCAGTAATCCTCTACTCTACATCTAGTAGACATAAGCTTGCAGCTTTTCCAATTCCTTTTACATCACAAATATTCTCTCCATATCTTTTCCAAAGAAAAGATCTTACATATATACCCTATTACATTCTACATGATGCGCATTAGGCTTTCCTAATTACATAAAATCTTGCTAAGATACACACAGTACCTAAAACAAGTATACAATGATTCTATTACAACAATTAAGGACTGACATCCTTAATTTACATTTTCCAAAACAAAATCCATGCTACACCTCTGAATTCGGCTCCCAAATAAATTTTCTCCAGATCACACGCCACAACTGACATCATCTAGCATTATGTACCTTGCACTGATCAAAAAGCATCCTTCAATTCCTTGTCTTTCATCTCCTAAGTCTGCATACACTTAATCCATATCATTTGTAAGATATACCAAAAACACAGAGACTCACTCTATCAACTTCCACTATCACTATCCAGGAACTAGTCCTCACCAAAACATTTGTAACTCATTCAATATGAAACTTTACATGATGTGATGTTGGATATAAGATCACAACATCTTCCTATTCTCTCATTTGTCTTCGCACATTCTGAATCATTCGTACAGTGTCTGTACACTGTCATACTCAGCATGTACTCTTCATAGAAATATATGTTGACATCAGTGACAAACCACAAATGACAATAGTATGAATTCCCATTCAGTAACATAGTGATTAAACATATTAAATGTATCAATCACCACCCCATGCATTAGCAATATCCAAAAAGTCCTCCTAATAAACTAATCACTTCACATAATCAAGATAAATATATGTTGAGATAGATATACCATAAAGTAAATAGATAAGTGTATTCTCTCTAATAGATAAAATATCATGGTAGGCGTATAATATTCAAAATATATAAGATAGATATTTTAGTAGTTTAGGAAATAGTATAGCCATGTGACTCTTAGATATATATCTATAGATTTTATAGAAATGTGTTCATAATGAAATATTTAAATATACATTCTCCCGAATTTATCCAATATTACATAGAATCGAGACAAGGGCTTGCCAACACATTTAAACCAAGAAGGGATGGAGTAGGAAGCAATAAGGTAGTCGATTGCAATAATAATTATTTGAAAGTGAATCATTAAAGAATGGTATTTTATTTATTACAGAGAAAAAGTCATACGAAAAGACAAATTAAAGATTAATTAAAAATAAGGTAGATTAATCACTTTAAAAAAATCCTGAAGTAGGATTTAAAGTAAAGGTAAATGCTCAATCAATTTAATTATTCAGATTTAGGGAAA